>PVJX010027831.1:0-24458 GCA_004027295.1 Dolichotis patagonum
GAGGAAATCCCCCACAGTTGCCACAATGTATGCTGCCATCCTCCAAATAGATGCCTGAACCACTAGCCCCAGGCCAGTAAAGTCAATCAAACAATACAAGCATCAAGCTATTCCTTTCATCTCAGTTGCTATCATCTCACCTTGAGTCCTTTGAATCAGCCAGTTGTTTACAAGGAGGAGGTGATGCTCTTCTGATTTCCCAGCCCATGCACCAGCTGGCTCAGAGGAAGGCATGGTTTGTCTTCTTGCTCAGTGTCTTCCCAATCCTCATGGTGGAGCCTGGCTCAAGGGAAGGCCAAGATTTACTGTTTATAGATGTACTCTGTTAACAGATTGTATGTCTCAATGTTATGAAGTGCTAACTCTCCCCAATATGATCTGTAGATTCCTAACAATCTGAATTAAAAGTCCAGTAATTTTTGTTGCCAATAAGCTGATTTTATTTTATTTATTTATTTTGTCTTTTTGAGACAGGGTCTCACCATGCAGTTTGGGCTGGCTTTGATCTCACTTTGTAGCCCAGGCTGGTCACAAACTGGCAACCATCCTCCTGCCTCAGCCTCTCAAATGCTAGGATTACAGGCTTGTGCCACTACACCCGGCAGCACGCTGATTTTAAAATATATATAGGTATGCAAAGAACAAAAATAGCCAAGCCAATGAGAGGAAATTATTTTACTTTGTAGAAAGACATATATAAATACGAAGAGAATTACAGTAATTACACTAAGTGTGATATTAGTATAAATGGATAAAGTGACCTTTGGAGAATAGAGAGTCTGAAAACAAACATTTATGTGGACACTTGTATTTTATAAATGGAGACCTGGGAGAAAACAATAATTCCAATAAAAGTTGTTAAATGTATTGGATATCTATTTCAAGAATAAAATGAAAGCATCACTCTAACTTCATACTATATACATAAGTCAATTCACTGTGAATTGGGCAATATGAAAAGTAAAATGATAAAGTGCTTAGAAAATAATACAAAAACATTTCTCCTGATCTGGGGCAAGGAAATATTTCTTAGGACATAAAAGAAAGATGATCAAACATACATCATTAATAACAAAAATTTTAGTTCATCAAAATATCTTACTGAGTTAGTTTTTAAAACTTTAAAAGCTGCAGAAATAAAGAATATGCATGTCATACACATAACCCACAAAGAAATTTTTTCCAGAATTTATGTAGAACTCTTGCCTGTCCATAAGGATAAAAATGTCATCTAATTTCATTTTATGACAGCATAAAAATTTTACAGGTATTTCAGTTGCTAACAAACTCTTTTTTTTCAAACTCTTTCAAACCTTAAATCTGCATAGCTGAAGCTAAGACACATTGACCAGTGTCATAGGTCTTCACCTATACTGTAATATTCAGACATAATAGCTAGGAAATATTTTGCATGAAGTTTCTCATCTTCTTTACTCAATTTTTTGAACTCTGGGTTACTTTTCAAATTTGCAAATTACTGCTAAGTACGTACTAGCATTAAATACATTAACATTCCTCAGAACAAATGTCAGAGTGAACACAAAACCTGTCCTCTTACCTAGAACATATGGTTTTAACAACAACAGTGATAATTTTTCATGTACCAGAGATGAACAGTTTGGCTTGTGCCTTTTTTTTTTTTTATGAATTCAATCTGTTCCTGGTCCCAAGCTTGTGGTATGATTCTTTCTTTCTGAATGGCTCTCAAAAATGAAATGACAATCTGTAGATGTTTCCCTTTACCACCAAGGGTACTAATTTTTTGGAAGACATGGGAACAGACGAAAGTATTTGGTTTTGGGAATGGAAATTTCAGATGGATAGAATCCCATTATAATGAAACTCACTGGCATTTTCTATTGAGCAATTAGCCCTTGCCTGAGAAGAAAGGCTTCCCGCCATGTCCTGAAGGAAACAACGCAATGTGGGCTTTTATTTTTTCCAGAAAACAAATATTTTGTATCTCCAGCTTCTTTAAATTTCACACAGTGGAGCCTCTTTGCCAAAGAGGATTATTTTCCACATCTAAGGCTGAGGCTCTGTGTGTGAGTGTGAACGACTATGTCAGGGCACGCACACTATGTATCTCTAATCCTAGAGTATTACTGTGAATATAAATAAAAGATGTATTAGGGATGCTTTTTACTCCATTAATTTGATTAATAAAATATTTTAAAATTCAATTACTTTAATCTAATTTTAATATAGCAGAAGCTGCATGCCATAAGACTGCATGGCAAAATGCTATAAATAATATAACTCATTTAAAGCAAGAGTTTGTAAATATATGCACACAATAAAAATCACCAGGTGTATTTTATTTCGGTAGATGTTGTCATTAGTCAAAAGTAAGCACACATGCAAGTAAAAAATACTGAAGAATACTTGTTTGTGTTACAAACCAGACCAAAATATTGACAGCACACCTCCTTTTTGTGGATGGTCTCAGACCTTTTAGAATAAAGCAGACTGGAATAACATCAGTTATTCTGTGTACCTCCATTAACAAAGATCCATTGCTTGGCCCAGTTTTAGTCATCTGTGCACTTTCTTGTAAGATCCAGTTTTAGCAAAAGAACAGTAAGTCAGTTTAGCCAGAAAGCCCCTCCTTGATAACCAATCACTCTCAATATCTGATCAGGTTCCTCATACTTTACCATCTGCCTGGTGATGTTTCATCATTCTAGTCTGTCTTCAGCAAGAATCCTGTTAGTTTAATTCATCCAGAATCCTCTTTATCTCTGATATTTCTTCTTAATAATTTTCCATCCACTGTTCCTGACTCTACCCCTTGGCTATAAATTCCCATTTGCTCATGTAGTACTTGGAGTTTGAGGCTATTGCAATGGTCCTATATTTATCTCAATAGTCTGAACACCATGTGCCTTACCATGTTTTAACAAGAATTATTGGACAACGTTTTCTTTAAAACACTATTAGTTTTACTTAGGCTTTAAAAGTGTGTGCCTTAGGTGATAGGTATAGATCAGTGGCAGAGCACTTTCCCAGCATCCCCAAGGCCCTGGTTAAAACCTAAAGTTGCACAGAAAAAAAAAGCTACACACTATTATGTAGGTATGCAAAGAACACGTGATTTCTTTATTTATCATTGATGTATTCCTATTCTGAGGCCTCCTTTCTATGTGTGTAGTATGCTTGTAGCAGGGGAAGATAAGGCGTGCCAAGTAAATCAATTTCTTCTGGTTTTAATACTCCTGTCCTGGTCAATGTTCAATAGATCAGACTTTTCCCATTTCTTTTATTCTCCCCAAGATGGTGTTTGGGTATGCAATAGTCCCCCATTTCTGAGGAGGATCCACTCCAAGATCCCCTATGTGACTTATATTTCTATTATTTTGGCTGATTAGGCCCAACAGATAAAAGGTCCTGAAACTGCAGATCATGGCAAACCCTACATGTGCAGTTTTTTCTATACGTACAGATCTATGATAAAATTTAATTTTTAAATTAGGCACAGCAAGAGATTAACAATGGTAGTGAAATGGAATAATTATAAGAATATACTCTAATTAAAGTTTTATGAATATGGTCTCTCACTCAAAATCTCTTGTTTTGTACTCATCCTTCTTATGTTGACCTGAGATGATTTGTGATGTTTTGTGATGAGATAAAGTGAGGTGGGATTTGTAGGCACTAATCTACTACATGGAGGTTACTTTAACACAGGCACTGAGATAACATAACAGTCACATGAGATTTCATCACACTACTCAGAACAACATGCAACTTAAAACTTATGGGTGGTTTATTTCTAGAATGTTCCATTTAATATTTTCAGATTGAAACCATGGAGAGCAAAACTGCATTTAAGGGCTTCTACAATAGAGTAAGCTTAATGAGAGCCACCTTGGAGAGTCCAGAGAAGAGGCATCATGCCCTCAAGTTCCCCTTCTGCTGCTTTCTGAGCCTGTGTCAGGCCCATTATGCTCCTTAGTCACCTGCACCTCATGTACTGTTAGCACCCTGCATTCCTGGTGCTCACGAACTTGTGTCTGTTCTCTAGTTGGTCAGGACACTTGTTGCTTCAGTCTTACCGCAGTTCTCACTAGCCTTACTAACTGCTATGGCTCTTAATTAATTGTTCCCTCATAAGGGAAGAAAAAAAAAATTCTTTCCTTTTTTCATAGATCTTTGCTGGAAATCCCCAAGAAAAAGGACAGAATAACAAGAAAAAAAAAAAAAACAAACAAACAGAAAGTAAACTAACAGGTATACCTCATGTTCACATAAGAGAAAAACCTACAGAAATGAACAAATCTTTAGGGCAGGTCTCAAAAAGTGGGTTTAAACTTTAAGCTTAAATACCATTTTTCCAAGACTTAGCTATTACAAATTGCACTATTTTGTTAGTTCATCAAACAGAATAGTTTGTACTGTCATTGTTTGAGTGTCAACTTTTTATGCTTTGATTTTGTAATTTGAACTACTTCTAAATAACTATGTAATCTATCAACTAGTGATTTCTTACCATTATTTTTTGACTAGTCATTTCTTACTGTTATTTTTTTGAAAGTCTGTATTATTTCTATCCTTTTTTCTGTTTTGTCTTTTTTCCTAAAGAAGGAAAAGAAAGGCATAGAAAAGAAAATAAAAAATACTATTCTTGCTTGAACAAAAAATCGTGAGGACACATGGTTTAAAAATTAAGAGATGACCAAGTGTTACGGTTCAGATCTAGAACATCTCCCCAGAGTCCCACAGGAGACCCTGAGAAGGTAATTGGGTCATGGCAGTACTATATTGTCGGCAGATTGATCCATTGATGAGTTCATAGCTAAATGTGCTAGTAGGAGGCAGGCCCTGGTTGGAGAAGCTGTGTCATGAGGGACATTTGTTTGGAGGTTTCTCTCTCTCTCTCTCTCTCTCTCTCTGTCTGTCTCTCTCCTTCCCTCTCTCTCTCTCTCTCCCTCCCTCCTTCCCTGCTTCCCTCTCTCTCTCTCCCTCCCTCTCTCACTCCCTCCTCCCCTCTTTCTCTCTCTCTCTCTCCCTCCCTCCCTCCCTCCCTCCCTGCCTCCCTCTCTCTCTGGTTCCTTGCTGCCATGAAGTGAGCAGCTTTCCTTCTCCATGCCTTCCCATCATGCTGTTTCTGCCATGGAGTTAACTGACCATGTGCAGACTGAGACCTCTGAAACTGTGATCCAAAATAAACCTCTCCTCCTTTAGCTTGTGGGTGTCAGATATTGTGTGTCAATGGCAGTGGAATACACCATTCCACTGGAATGGAATACACCATTCCACTTGGTGATGGATACACCAAGACAAGTACCAAGACAAGTACCTAAAATAAAAATATGGTTCATTACGCATATTTCAGTCCATGACTTCTCTAGATTTTAAGTCTCTGGAGATTTAGTTATGTTCTTCCTGGTACAGAGGGAGAAAGACATCCTTACAAATGGAAATTTCCTTTGTAAATAGAAATTTCTCTTACAAAAGGACAACTTTATAGAACTACAGACTGTAGTTCTCAAGATAACCAGCTCAAATAATCAATATGCCAAAGAGGTATATTTTAGGGCACCAAATTCTGATCTCTCACAGTCATATTATGAGGCCATGTGTCCTTACCATTTACATCTGCCTTTGCTTTCTCTCTCCTTTTCTTTGTTCCTTTATCCCTTCCACTACTGTATTAGGCACATAGAATGATGAATAATAGTAAGATTCCCATTTGTTGGAGTTTACTTTTTTTTTTTTTTTTGGTACCGGGGATCAAACTCACGATCTCATGCTTGCCAGGCAGGCGCTTAAGCCACTGAGCTAAATCCCCAGCGGAGTTTACATTTTAATGAAGGGAGTTAGCCAATGCACAATAAGCAGAGGTAAATATATAGTATGTTAAAAGATGAATGTTATGAAAAAATTAAAAAATAATTAAAGAAGATTTAGTGAAATCAGGAGTGGCAAACTGGGAAGACAGGATAAGTAGTAGCATTAAACAGTCATTGGGATAGGAGGGGCAATCAGGTTTGTAAAGAACAAATGTGTTATAAATTGGGTGACGGGCACTTCCTTTAAAAAATTAAACTTGTGGAAAAAGCCTCAGTCAGAAGAGAAACTATACCTTCCCATGAATTAAGCCCCTCCATGCTGATGGGTAAGATGAAGAGAAACCAGGCTTTTCTGTGAAGCAGGCTCTACCATGCTGATGGGTAAGAGCCTCAGCCAGAAGAAAAACCACATCTTCCCATGAGCCAGTCAGTGAGTCTGCTGAAAAACCAGAAAAGCATCCCCCCTACATCCCCTGCTGATTTGGAAGACTCAGGAGGAGACATAGCAACTAAGGAGAATGGAATAGCTTGATGCTTGTACTGTTTGGTTGATTCTGCAGGCCTGGGGCTGGTGATCTGGGCATCTACTTGGAGGATGGCAGTGTGCATTGTGTCAACTGTGAGAGATGTCCTCCTGTTTTGTTTTAGAAATCCAATGTTTTGTTCCATTTTACTGTTTTGTTTTATTCTTGCCTCTCGTAATCTGAGCAATTATTTTGAATAGCAATGTGCAGTATTGTTCTCACTGTTTTGTTTTGTTTCAATTTATGTTTTGTTTTATTCACTATTATGTTTTGATTTGTTTTATTCTGTTCTGTTTTGTTTGATATGTCTAATGGTATGGACAACTACTGTGATGAAAGCAAGATATATTATGATAGCCATTGTTGATTTCCTATTATCCTGTTTGGAAGTTCTGTACCACTTTCACTGCTTTGTTTTGATTGCCTTTATTCAAACTATTTTGTTTTGTTGGGTTTTATTCTCTTTAAAATAAAATTTAAAAAAATTAAAATTGCTCCCTAAGGTGAATATGTATTTAGGAAAATGAAAGAAATGTATATCATCTGAAGAGGAGCTATTGAATATCTATTTAGAATGAGAAATGATAAAAAGAAATTATCGTAACACTGAAGCTACAGATCCCTCTCTTCTGATTAAGCAGTTTACCAGAAATGTTTACATGGAATGCTTCCTAATCACAAGCTGGCATTCCCACTCCACAGTCTGCAGCTCTAGAGGACTCAGCACACACAGGGCCCAGTGGGAGCGATACGTCTCAAGCCTCAAGCTTCCCTAGCTTCACAGTCAAGTATGCTGGTGCAACTGTGCTAACCATAAAGGGAAGATCTGGCCCGGACTTGATGGAGAAAAGAGAGCTCAGCAAGGGTACAGATGTCAGAAAGAAGAATGTTCCAGAAGGAGGGAGCTTTTAAAGCAAATTCTATGTAGCCTCTATGTGTGTCATGAGAGGTACTTTGTCCATTCGTGGATACTTCTGTAAGCACTGGGGATTGGGGAGAGAAGCTGGTCAACCTCAGCTAGGCAAGTTGTACTCTGGGTCATTGCTGGATACCTCATCAACAGCAGAAGCTCTGACAGGCAGTACCCTGAAATGCTAAGTTCTTTACTTTTATATCTAATTCCATGGGTCCACATATATATCTGTTCCCTAGAAGAAATGGTGCCCATTTTTCAACTACATTCCTTTCATGCCCTTAACTAAAACTAGTCCACACCACTGCAAGTGTCTCTGCTTAAGAGTTCGTGTATAGACTTACCTGGAAGCACTTTCCTGTCAAAACAAAAGAATCACTAATACACTGCCTGCTACTTTACCCAGTACAGATTGCACTTCTCACTGTCTTTAAGGGCTCTGTCAGGAGGACCTGCAGTGTGGCGGAGGTCCATTTTTAGCACACATCAACATATGCCCTATTGACTCATTTTTAACAAGGCTGTTTATTTAGTTTTTTTCTGTGCTAATTGCCCTTTCATGCGAGATGAAGGAGAGACGATTGTGGGTATACTCTTTTCCTGGGTCTATCATAACGAAGTATCATGAACTTCGTGACTTAAAACAACAGAAATTTATGGTCTCATAATTCTGGAGGGTAAAATTCTAAAATCAAGGTGTCATCAGGACCACCTTCCCTCCAAACTGTCTAGAAGAGAAGCCTTCTGTGCTTTATCCCATTTCTGATAGTTCCTAGTGTGACTCAGTCTGTTCTGTGCTGCTGTAATAGAAGAATTTATAAAGAACACAGATTTATTTCTTACAGTTCTGGAGACTGGGAAGTCCAAAGCCAAGGGACCTGCATCTGGCATGGAACTTCCTGCTGTGTTACTGTGTGGAAGTCAGGGAAGCAACAGAGAATGTAGAAGAAAAAGCAAGAGAGAACTGGGCTTGCTTTTATTAAAAACAAAACAAACAAACAAACAAACCTCATTCCCTCATTGAAGACATTGACATATTCATGAGGACAGACTCATCATGACCAAATCTCCTAATGATCCTTCAGTCCTCTCAACATTGTTGCACTGGGAACTGTTTCTAACATTTGAACTTTGGAAGACACAGTTTAACCATATTATAATATTCCTTGGCTTGTGGCAGCCTATTTCCTGTTCCTGTCTCCAATGTAGCCTTTTATAAGGCCACCATTCATTGGATTTAGGACCTCTTCTAGTCTAGTATAACTGTATCTTAGCTAATTACATCTGCAAAAACCCTATAACTAAGTCACATTCTGATGCTTGTGTAGACATAAATTTGAGGACACATCATTTAACTCAGCAGAGAGTAATAGGGATTAAGTAACATTGGAGTTAACTAACATTGTGGTTTTTGTGCTGGTTCAAGCCAAATATTAGATGCACTACTCTCATTACACAATGAAATTCTCTAGGATCACTACTTTCATTATGAAATGAAATCTGCTAAGATCACTATATCTTTACACAATGAAATCCACTATGATAGCCAACTGTATGACTTGGTGAGTTTGTCAGATCACAAGAATCAGTTATGGTTTTGGCATTCATTGATACCTCATGTGAGACACTCAGTTTTTACCAGAGCCCTCAGCATGGCAGATTGCTGTTTTAAATGGTGTATACTATAATGTGGCTGAACTGGCCTTGCTTTAGAGTTCTAGGGGTCTATCCTAGAATTCTTCTATTGGGGATTTCCATAGACTTCATGTGCAATATTCTTCCACAAAGAGCTCTAGCACTAAAGGCTCTTCCAGGACATATGGCCCAAGCAGCAGGCCTCTTTGCACCACAGACTGAATCTGTTGCAAAGCTCTCTTTTACTCTGGTCCCCAGCCAAAACAGGAAACACTGTAAGCCAGCCAATAAATTGGCAACAGTCATAATCCCAAGCGCAGAAGATGCTGCTTTGAAAACCAGAGACTTAATAAGGATTGCACTCCTTTCTTAGTGTTCAGAGATGTAAGTTGAGATAACTTGTCTTTTACCTTGGAGAGGACATTGCAATGTACCCCAGGGTACTGGACTCTCAAAAACTTCACCATTGTCTTAGTGTCCTGAATCTTATAAGGTTTATCTCTCACCCTCTTGAGCACATGTATCTTGCTGAGATATCTGGGATACTTAAAATTTCCAGATGATCAGGTATGATTAACATGGTGCCAGCAATATAGAGGACCAGGTAAGTTGTTCTGCATGATTCAGTGCGATGACATGCTTTTCTGACTGTGCTGGGGAAGAAACAGAAAAACTATCACAGCTCTGGGACAAGCCCTTGAATGTATACTCTTGTCCATCTTATTTGAATGCAATATTCTTCTAATCCTACTTTGCCCTCTATATACATGGCTGGTGGCCTTTATTTTCCTCTGTTATCTTGTGATGTAGCCAAGGGACACCTTGAAAGAGGCTGAGAAAATAGGTTTATCCAATTTTGAACTTTCAGCCTCCAAAACCTCTTTATTTCCTACTGTATTAGCTGTTACTTCACACATCACAGAATCAATGTACAGATACTACTGTCTGGTAAGTATGTCCCTACTGGTTATGAATTCCAGAATCAGGGCAATGTCTACCAAGTGAGTCTGTGCGAGCCCCCCCGCTCCGTGCAATGGACCCAGGAAAAAATTCTATTTTTTCATTTTATCACCATCTGGCCCTATCTTTAATTAGGTGGTGCAATGATACTTTGCGTTCTTCACTCATATGTGTTTGATCCTTTTGATTGTACTTGTCAGGCAACACCTATTGCTTGCACCTGTTTCAAGGTCCTAGGAATGCCCTTGTCTATTTGGCATATTTTGAACACTATTGGTTAGGTTCTTCTGCGCTGAATTCCATTCTTTCAGTTGATAATGGTAATTACACATGCTTTGCCTCTTGCCATTAAGTTCAGCCTCCTGACCTCCGCTAGGTAGACTGCTCTCATTCCCATAGATAGAGTCTAGTTTCACAGTGATATATCTTACTATCAGCTTTAGCCTATAGAAGAAGTCACTATTAAGCTTCTGCTATAGTTTGGATCTCAATTGTCCCACAAAGCCCCATGTGTTAAAGGCTTGGTCACTAGGCTTTGTCACTAGCCTGTAGCACTAGTGAGAGGGCAGAGCCTTTAAAAAATGGGGCCTCATGGAAGAAAGCTAAATTGCTGGGTGTGTCCTTGAAGAGGCTTTCCGGATCTTGGTCCCTCTGTTTCCTCTCTTTTACTTCCTGGATACTGTGAAGTGAGCAGTCTTCTCTGCCCCATGCTTCATGCAGGTATATAAGATGCTTTATCTTATATACCTGAAGGCAACAGGGACAAGTGACTATGGACTGAAACCATGATCTAAAGTAAAATTTTACCTTTTTAATTTAAACAATTATTCTGTTTTTAATCAACAAGCAAAAGTTGTATATATATTTATATGTGCAGCATGATGTTTTGATATATGTGTATACTTCAAAATAGCTAAGCTAGGGTATTTAAGACATACATTTCCTTGCATGCTCATCACCAGACATAGTGGTGTCATAAGTTATTTATCTCAGGTATTTTGGCACAGTGATGGAAAGCTGACTAATAGGCTTTTTATCAATGAATTCCTTATCATCCTAGTCACGCATACATCTTCCATATGTATGTCCCAAGAAAAAGAATCAGCCTGTGATTTTTCCACTGTAGCATGGTCATTTGTCTGAGCTTTTGGATTCTTTCTTGCCCCACACACTGTCATGGCAGTTCTGGCATCTCAACTCATTTGGTGAGTGTTGTTAATTTTTTCCAGCTTTCAAGAGCTAATTTGGATAGGATATCACAGATATCCTTTCCAAGATATCCAAACATGAGTCACAGAAAGTGCTTCCACATAAATTTATTTTTTCTCTTACATCTATGGCTTTCTATTTTCCTCTCTCACTAACCTAGCTGACATGTAGATTCTTGCAATAGCTTCCCAAATGTTCTTCCTAATTTTAATATCTACTTTTTCCAGTTTAATCTTTGTATTGCTCTTATTCTTCTTCTTAAAATTTTTCTTTCATCATGCCATTACCCTGAACAAAAATTTTATTGGTGCTCCATCATCTCTAGTAGCAATGTCAAAATTTGTTTGTGTACATGTCAATAAAAGTGTTTTGAGCATCTACCCTTATATATATACTTACTTATAAATTATATTTGCATGCTTTCTGTGGCATTAATATGGCTTGTTACCACTCTGTTAAAGGAATTCCTCGGTGGGACAGTGATAAGAGATCCTGAGGCCTTCAAAGGGCATGTGTGCCAGGAGAGATTCACCTCATGAATGGATTACTATTTTTCTCATAACAGGGATTTCTAACTCTATTGGGACTAGATTGGCTACTGTGAGAGTGAATCATTATGAAGTAATCACAGTACTTCTCTTCAGGTTCTATTGCACATATACTCCCTCTGCACATTCCTACTTTCCATTTCTGTTTCTCTGCTATGTTGTTATGCAGTATGTGGCCCTCGCTAGAAACTGAGAATATGACAGAACCATGTTTTTGGACCTCCATAACTGTGAGTTTAAAAAATCTCTTTAATTTATAAATGTCTTGATTACTTTCCTGTCATTGCTGAGGTGAAATACCTGACACCCAAAATTAGGGATAGAAACATTTATCTCACAGTTTTGGAGGTTTCAATCCATACTCAACTGGCTCCAGGCAGGGTGGCATGGCTGAGAGGCAGCTATTCATGGCAGCCACAATCAGCAAGAATAAAAAAGACAAAGGAGGGAAAAACAGCCTTCTTCCCTCCCTTATATTGTATGCCAGCACTGGCCCTGGGTGGGTGTGGCATTCACACCACCAATCCCAGTGCTAGACAAAGAACCAATCACAAATGCTAGATTCGGCCATGACTGCATGAGACTTGGGGGGCCACCTAGACACAAACCATAACAATAAATAACAGTCTTGGATATTTTGTTATATCAAGAGAAAACAGTAAGACAATATTCTTGTCCGTGCATATATTTAATTAGTTAATGTTTTATCCAGATGTCCCACCAAAGCCCCTAAGTGGGGCTTTTTGGAGCTGGCTGGATCTAGGGTGTGTGACACTGGGATTAAATGTATGTGGTACTAAATCAGTTCTCTGATTGGCTTGGCAAAGTTCGGGGTATGGATAATGGAAAAGCTCACCCTGGGGGCAGGTGGCATCCACTCACAGATGTTCAACCTGGATGGGATAAAATGTAGAGGGAGGCCTGCTTTACTGCTTCACTGCCATCTGCCTGCTCTGCTACTGACTGTTTCTTCCCTGCTATGCCCCTCTGCCATGCCGCCTTGTCTTGGAGATAGTCAATTAAAGAATGAAATCTCTACAAACTGTGAGCCAAAATAAATCTATCTTCACTTGTGTGTGTTAGGTATTATGTTTCAGTGATGAGAAAATAAACGAAGACAGTTAAGCTTAACTTTAAAAAATTATAAATGGAATTTACTTTATTTAATAATATTTTCCTAATTGTATACTAAGTAATTACTTAGTATGATTCATTTTAGGTAATGGAATATAAGCAAGAAAAAAAAAATCCAACTACAGGGGTGTGGTGGATGGGTTTCGCTGTCCGTGGTGCTGAACAATCACTGTGCACTACATTATAATTAAGTCATCTAATCTTTGCACGGTGAAAACTCCTGTCTAACTTTTCCTCAGATTTGTGAAACAAAAATAAATGACATAGAATGCAATGCCTCTAGGATTCTAGTTCCTAATATGGAATTCCAGAGGAGTGAAGTAAAGATGTTCTGTCTTTTGTGCTGGAGTAACAAAGTAGCTTTCCTATGAAAAGAAGCAGATAGGTAATGAAAAGAAATGGAACGTTTAAGTGAGTCTTCTATTAGCTGAAATTTCATTTTACTGTAGAGGAACGCAAACAAGGAAAAATGTTTTTAAAATATTCTAATCCTCATGTTTTCATAATTTTACAGCTTTATAACCAAGAATGATTGAAAACAGGAGAAGGAATTGCTGTCAAAGTCTGTACAGTATAATGAAGTTCTGGTGAGTTTGGGGAATATAAATGTTAGCAGGTACATGAATACTTCTGTGCCTGTTGGCTATTAGATACGAGACTGTAAATTTCTGCCTTGAGGAATATTCTGATGATCTATAAAATGTCAACCAATGTTGTCACAAATCAATGGTTCGTATAAATCTCATAAAGATTATAGAACCTGTAGCACTTATTATATAAATGATGAAAGAGTATTTCCCCTTTAAGTCTCCAGCTAGCTACATTTCAACCGAATGCAAATTAGAAAGCTTAAGTGGTATCTGAGGTGTTGGAAAATAGTTTTCTCATCTAAGTGAAAATATATTGAGAATTTAGAAAAGCAGAACAATACCTGTTATGGATGCTTCTACTATAAATCCATTAGAGAATTTGCAAGCATTTAAGCAGCTGTCCATAGACAATTTTATCTTTTTAATTTAAACAATTATTCTCTATATAATTGACAAGAAAAAGTTGTATAGATATTTATATTGTGCAGCATGATGTTTTGATAGATGTATATATTGCAAAATAGCTAAGCTAAGGTATTTAACACATGCATTACCTTGGATGCTTACCACCAGACATAGTGGTATATGCTTATAATCCCAGAACTCTGGAAGGCTGAGGAAGAAGAATTTCAAGTCTGAGTCCAGTCTGAGTAACTTAATAAAACACTGTTTCAAAGTAAAAATAAAAAAGAATTAGAGATGTAGGACAGTGTGAAAACTGTGGGTTCAATCTCTAGTACCACAAAAGCAAGCCAGACACCTTACAATCTACTTTCACTTTTCAAGTATAAAATATATTGATATCAACTGTAGTTATCATATTGTACAATAGACTCTTGAATTTATTCCTCCTGTCTAACAAAAACTTTGTTTCCTTTGACTAATGTGTCTCTACCCCTATCCTTGGTCACCACTGTCTGTGGACCAGTTTAAAATTTCCGTTCTCATGGCCTTCTTTTTTTTTCTCTAGCCATGTGATGTTGAGAAAAAAATGAATATTAACATTCAGTACCAATGTTAATTTTGATTATGATAATTATACTTGAATGATCCAATATACTGAAAGTTTACTCCAATTTCAGTTTTTAGTATAGATTTCCATGTAATAAATATTTTGGCACATTATATGTCAGGACCATGTAGACTTAAAATAGAGTTCTGACAGTTAAGAATTTCACAATCCAGTGAAGAACTAAGACAAGTCAATATTATTATATGATATTATCTGATTGATGTAAAAACAGAACAGTATGTCAGCACCTAGAGAGATGCCTAATCAGACTGACAGAGTAAAATCAGACTTCCTGGATGTAACGATGCTTGAGCTGACTCTTTCAAGGACAGTAGCCATCAAGTAGGCAAGTAAGTGGAAGAAAGGTATTTCAGAGAAAGAAAGCAGCATGTCTAAAGACAAGGAATGTGTAATAGCAGAGCAAGATTCGGAGGTTAATTGTAATTCATTCTGGTGACATAATGGATGTAAATGGGCAAAGGGCACAATAAGAAAGGGCTCTGTAGAACATGTGAAGGAATTTGGATTTCTCCTGAGATTAAAAAAAAAGAGGTACTAAAAAATTTTAACCAGAAAAGGAACATGAGGTCCTTTACATAATAATAAAAAAGCATTATGACAATAATGTAAGATACAGATTCAGAAATGGTCTTCAACCTTTGGGTAGTGGCAGTACTGTAGCCAGTGATGTTTATCCAAGGCACAATTATTACTAATTAAAAACTTTTCCCATAAATGGTCTCCAAAAGAAGGAGACAGTCATAAATATTGTTAGCAACACTGAGCCCTCCCCAGTCACTGAAAACAAAGATAGAGATAAATATTTTAAAAATATCTGGAGTTAGGCTAAGTGGTGCATGCCTGCTATTTCAATATTTTAAGAGGTTGAAGCAGAAGGATTGCAAATTTGAGCCCAGCCTCAGCAAATTAGCAACTTAGCAATACTTTGTTTTAAAATTAAAAGAAAAAACCTTGAAAATAAAAGAAGGGCTGAGAGGGTAGCTCAGTAGTCTGATAGATGGATTCAATCTCTAATATGGTGGAGGAGAGGAAGAGGAGGTGGATGAAAGGAAGGAGGAGGAAGAGGTGGAGGAGATGGAGGAAGAGGGAGAGGGGGAAGAAGAAGAAGAAGAAGAAGAAGAAGAAGAAGAAGAAGAAGAAGAAGAAGAAGAAGAAGAAGAAGAAGAAGAAGAAGAAAGAAGAAGAAAGAGAAGAAGAAGGAAGAAAGAAGGAGAAAAAGGAGAGGCAGAGGGAAAAAGAAAAAGAAAGAAAGAAAGTAAAGAAAAAAGTATTGTTTTAGTACCAAAAAAAAGTATTGTTTTATAAAATCAAAGACTTACTGAACAGTTAGCTTTGGGGAGGGAAGAGACAGAGAGAGAAAGAAAGACAGGGAAGGAGGGAGGAATGGCGGAGAGAGAAAGAATGAAAGAGAGATTGAAAAGTAAAATAACCTGAATTCTAAATTATCATCTGATAATCAAATAATGCTAGAGGTAGAACATTTGGTGAAAAGATTGTGTGACTGGTAGACATATTGTGCAAGTGGTCCAAACTTGGTCATATAAGTAGAGATGCCCAGCATGCAAATACCGAATTGATTTTGAAATTCTGAGGAACAATCCTGCTTCAAAGTAGATACTGGAGAAATGTCATTGGTAGCTGAAGCCATGGGCAAGGTACCCAGAGGAAATGTAGAATGAAGATACAGCCAAGTAAAGACTCAGGGAAAGATAACATTTGAATAAGGCTTAGAAGAAAATGAATAAGGAACTGAATAGCCAGTGAGACCAAAAGAAAACCTGGAGAGGGTGTGTCATGGGAGCTGGTGAGGAAGAAGGAATATAATCAATAGTCAATGGGAAGTCTGTACCTCACTCATCCTTAGTGTCACTTTTTACTGAGTAAAATTTTATTTATAATCTACTCATATTAGCCATCAAATATGAAATATGTTCAAATAAATTACATAAAATACACATAGCAATATTTCACAGCTATTACCCTAACAATTCTGGCCATGTGAAGTATATTTTTTCCTCTGGTAATGCCAGAGGCATTCTTTCCAGTCCTGCTTGAAGAAAAGCCTGGAACTATATAAAGCAGCTATTACTGAGATTCCCCAGTGTAGAAATGAAATTTTATGTTATCGAAATGAACTCTAATATATGATTGAGTGCATCCTTCTGAGAGAGATACTTTATAATGCTATAATACAACTACTTTGTACTCACAAGTTCAGTCATTCAGGCTTTTATATTTGTCATAATGTCAGAAATTACCCTGAGGTGTCCAGAGAATAGCAATACTTTGAATACGATGGAAACCAGCTCAGAATTCCAACACTGTCACATGAACATTGAACCTAAATAATTGAGTGAGAAAAATACATTTTAAGAGGTTTATTTCATGAATTAAATCCATAGCATTTCACAATAATCTCAGAAAAAAATGTTTAATCTAAATCTAGGATACTAAAAGTACTAAAAGACAAGTAAATTGAAACTTAGAAACTTACTCGTTTGTTGTGGTGCGCATACGTTTGTGCCTGTTCATGTGTTATGAGGTGTGTGTGTGTGTGTGTGTGTTGGCTTGGAGGAACATCTGCTCAATAACATACCCTGAGTTCAGATTGTGCTAAAGACAGGATGGCATATATGAACAGCAACTGGTTCTTTCATTCCCTAAAATATCTAAATATTATGTGGGTGCTCGGTTCAGTTTACTTCCCATTTCTAAAGAGAATATATTCTTATATCCCTTATAGCTATTCACTTAAACAAGATGTGGATTGAATGAGTCAGCCAGTTTGTTCATAATTAATGTATTAGAAAACAAGTGTAGGCATCATATTTGTGAAAAAGGTGTTGGTCACCACAAACTACTCCCCTCAAGAAATGAGATAGTTCTCTTAACAGGTTATTTTGAAAAATTTCCAGACTACCAAAAGCTAAAATTGCGTATGTTTTTCTAAAAAAATTTTTTAGAAAGAAAAAAGAACAACCAAACAAAACAGAAAAAAAGGGTAGCAACAATACAGAATTCCAAAGGAAAAAAAGAAAAGAACAACAACAACCAAAAAAAACCCCACTAAGAAATCACTAGTTGATAACTTACATACTGTCATCTTGGAAATAGTTGTTCAAGTTACAAAATTAAAGCATACAAAGTAGACTATTAACAGTTCTGCTCAACAATCTAACAAAAACAGTAGTATGGTCATCTATCTTTCCCACTTAAACATACAAGCAGTTATATCCTTTAGAGCACTTTCTTTTGCTCTCTCTTTTACAGTAGCAATCATGCATTTTGGGTTTTATTACTCATACTCCTTATTACTTTTTTATTTTAAAGAGAATACAACAAAAGAGGGAAGAACAAAGCAGATCCGAACAGAACAACGTAAGCAACACAACACTTTACAACAAGACAACCGGACATTAACAGTAGCTGTCAAAATATCTCTTTTTTTGCTATAGTTGAGCATAGTTTCAGATACAGTAATATCAAACATAACACAACAGTATAAAACCATTCAAGAGAATGAAAGAATTACAGGACATCCTGAACTGAATAACTATGATCAATGGCTACTATAATATCTCATTTTGAATAGAAAGATTTGTTTATACTATCACATATATTAAAATCCCAATAAGACACAACATGATAGAACCAATATTAATAGCAGAGTAGAAGCATTGTAGGACTTCTAAGGAAGACGATATTAAATCAACAATGGCTGCCATAATGTTTTGTTTTCTTCAAAACTGCTGTTCATACTATCATGCATAATAAAGTCAAACAAAACAGAATAAAACCATTCCAACTGATGAATGAAAACATTGAAAGGCTTCAAAGCAATGAAATGGGAAATCATGATTACCATAAAATCTTATATACTCTTACCAACTCTCATACTAGGGAGACTATACGGTATTTACACATGTGAGTTTGGTTTATTTTGCTTTTGAGTATGGTCTCAAGTCGTGTCCATTTCTTTATAAATATCTCAATGTGATCATTCTTTATAGCTGAGTAGTACTCCATTGTATAAAAAATACCACAACTTTTTAATCCATTCCTCAGTTGATGGGCAACAATCTTGTTTCCAAGATCTGACTATTACAAATTGTGCTGCTATAAACATGGGTGCACATATATCACTGTGGTGTGATGTTTTCAGTTCTTCTGGGAATATACCTAGAAGCAGAATAGCTGGGTCAAATGGGACTTCCAAACCCAGCTTTTTGAGGAATCTCCAGACTGATCTCCACAGTGGTTGTACCAGTCTACACTCCCAACAGTGCAGAAGAGTTCCTTTTTCCCCACAGCCTCTCCAGCACTTGTTGGTATTTTTTTTTTACCCTGGCCATTCTTTCTGGGGTGAGATGGAATCTCAGTATAGTTGTAATTTGCATTTCTCTAATGACTAATGATGATGAACATTTTTTCATATATTTATTTGCTATTCGTAATTCTTCATTTGAGAACTGTGTATTCATTTCAGATGCCCATTTTTTTTTGTTTTTAAAATTTTATTTAAAGAGAAAAAAAGCAAAACAGAAAAAAGGGTAGAAATAATACAGAATTCCAAATAAAAAAACATTAAGAAATCACTACTTGATAAATTACATATTGAACTCTTAGAAATAGTTGTTCATGTTACAAAATTAAGGCATACAAAGTGAACAAACAGCGAGGCTGTAAACAGTTCTGTTCAATGATCCAACAAAAACTTGGTAATATGGTTATCAATCCCACACACTTAAACATAAATGCTCTTATATCCTTTAGCACATTTTCTTTTCCTCCTTTTTCTTTTTAAGTACATTATCTCTTTAGTTATATCATGTTCCAGCTTGCTCAGTACCTTATTGATCTGTTTTGTTGTTGTTATTTCCTTTTTAATCACCTTATATAATTCTGTTGTTTTGTTTTTGAGTTTCTCATCATCCATGTCACATGGATCAGCTTTGATGGAGTTGGGAGTTTCTGGAGGTATTTTGTTATCTCATGTTCTATTGTTTTATTTTTATTTAATTTTCATTAACTTAGAGGTAGTAATATACAACAAAACAGGATAGAATAAAGACAATTGAGAAAGTATAGTGAAATTGGCACAGAACATCACAGCAGGTCACCAGGACAACAATAATAGGCACCACTGTATATCTCATTATCTTCAAAATAGTTGTTCTTCTATTAGGTACAGCAAAATCAAAAGAAATACACAACATTATAGAACACATCAAAAACAGAATATTGAATAGAGCAACACTGTTAATCAGGACAAAGCAAAATGGCGATAAAAATATCTGCCTTCAGAGATATAGTAGAAGGCAACTTCCCCCACTTGCTGGACCACATATGGTCACCTCCAAAGAGATACCCAGATCCCTGGATCCTGATTGTTAGTGTGTGTGGGGGGAATATGGTATGTTTGATTCTAAGCCCGTGCCCTGGTAGGCAGCAGGCTGGTTACTGGTTGGCTCAGCACCCTAAGTTCCAACATGGCATGGATCTTAGGAAACACTGTTGCTTCTTGTTTCACCACCCTGGGGTGGCTGCAGCTTGCCAGACCACAGTCACTTACCAGTGTGGCAGGCTGGTTACTGGTTGGCTCAGCACCCTAAGTTCCAACATCAGATGCCCATTTTTGGATTGGGTCTTTGAATTTCGAGGGTCTGATTTTTTTAAATTCTTTATAAGTTCTAGTTAGAAGTTCTTTGTCTGAGGGACAATCCATTAAGATTTTTTCCCCAATTTGTGGGTTTTATTTTCACTCTGCTGGAAAAATCTCTTTTGACATGCAGAAACTCTTTAATAAGATATGGTCCCAGTTATTGATTCTGGGAAGTATATCTCGTGTAGTTTGATTATTGTTCATGAATTCTCTACCTACCCCTATATCTTCAAGGTTTTTACCTACTTTGTCTTCCAACAGATTTAGTATTTCTGTTTTAAGATTTAGATCTTTGATCCACTTAGATTTTAGTTTAGTACATGGTGATAGACATGGGTCTAGTTTTAGTCTTTTGCATATGGATAGCCAATTTTTCCAGCACCATTTGTTGAAGAGACTGTCATTCTTCCAGTTAACATGTTTGGTCAGTTTATCAAAGATAAGGTGGTTGAGTGGGTTTGTGGTTGTGGTTGTATCTTCCAATCTATTCCATTGATCTTCAGGTCTGTTTTTATTCCAGTACCATGTTGATTTTATTACTGTAGCTTTGTAGTATAATTTCAAATCAGGGATTGTGATGCCTCCTGCCTTGCCACTGTTGCTTAGAATTGCCTTTACTATTCCAGGTCTCTTCTGGTTCCAGATGAATTTTAGGAGTGATGTTTCTAGATCTATGAGGTATGTTAGTGGTATTTTGATTGGGATTGCATTGAATCTGTATAATAATTTGGGAGAATGGCCATTTTCACAATGTTTGTTCTTCCTATCCATGAACAGGGGATGTCTTTCCATTTTCTGAGGTCCTCTTTGATTTCCTTTTTCAGGGTATTATAATTTTCCTTATATAGCTGTTTTACATCTTTTGTGAGATTAATTCCTAAGTATTTCAATTTTTTGGATGTTAGTGTGAAGGGTGTGGCTTCTCTTACTTCTCTTTCAGTATTTTTGTTGTTAGTGTATAGGAATGCTATTGATTTTTGAGTATTGACTTTGTATCCAGCTACATTGGTGAATTTATTTATTATATATAGGAGTTTTTCAATGGAGTTTTGGGGGTCTTCTATGTAAAGTATCATGTCATCTGCAAATAATGATAATTTAACTTCCTCTTTTCCTGTCTTTTCTCCTTTTATTTCTCTCTTTTGTCTAATTGCTCTGGCTATTATTTCCAGTACTATGTTGAATAGGAGCAGTGATAGGGGACATCATTGTCCCTGATTTTAAGGTAAAGACTTTCAGTTTTTGGCCATTTAATATGATGCTGGCTGTAGGTTTGTCATAGATAGCCTTTATCATTTTGAGGTAAAGTCCATCTATTCCAATTCTCTGTAAGGTGCTTATCATGAATGAGTATTGGACCTTATCAAAAGCTTTTTCTGCATCTATAGAGATGATCAATTGGTTCTTCCTTTTGGCTCTATTGACATGGTGGATTACATTTATTGATTTACATATGTTGAACCATCCCTGAATTCCTGGGATGAATCCCACTTGGTTGGGGTGAATAATCTTCTTGATGATTTGCTGTATCCTGTTTGCTAATATTTTATTGAGAATTTTTGCATCTATGTTCATTAGGGAAATTGGCCTATAGTACTCTTTTTAGTTGGGTCTTTCTCTGGTTTTGGTACTAGAGTAATATTTCCTTCCACGAATGACTTAGGAAGAATTGCTTCCCTTTCAGTTTCATTGAAGAGTTTGAGGAGTGTCAGAATTAAGTCTTCTTTGTATTTCTTGTAGAATTCTGCAGTGAATCCATCTGGGCCTGGGCTCTTCTTTGTTGGCAAGGACTTAATTACATTTTCAATTTCAGTAATAGAAATTGGGTTATTCAGCAGTTTTACATCTTCCTGATCCAGCTTTGGTAGTTCATATATATCTTGGAATCTGTCTATTTCTTCAGTGTTATTGAACCTATGAGAGTAGAGATTTTCAAAATAGGTGTTGATGATCTTCTGTATTCCCACTGAGTCTGTAGTAATTTCACCTTTTTCATTCCATATTGCATGAATTTGAGTTTTTTATTTCCCTTTTTTAATAAGGTTGGCCAGGGGCTTATCAATTTTATTTATTCTTTCAAAGAACCAACTCTTTGATTCATTGATCCTTTGTACTGTTTTTTTAGTCTCTATTGCATTAATTTCTGCTCTAGGCCTTATAATTTCCTCCCTTCTTTTCACTTTGGGCTTGTCTTCCTCTTCTTTTTCTAGATGTTTGAGTTGTAGTATCAGGTTGTTTAATTGTGTTCATTCTGTCTTCCTGATGTGGGAACTCAGTGCAATAAATTTTCCTCTCAGGACTGCTTTCATTTCATCCCACAAATTCCAGTAAGTTGTGTTTGTATTTTCATTTCCTTGTAGATATTTTTTAATTTCTTTTTTAATTTCCCCAGTGACCACTGATTGCTCAAAAGTGTATTACTCAGTTTCCATGTGTTTGTGGGGTTTTTGCAGTTGCTTTTATTGTTAATTTCTAATTTCATGGCCCTATGATCCGATAACATGCATGGGATAATTTCAATTCTTTTGTATTTACTTAAATATGCTCTGTGGGCTAGTATGTGGTCTATTTTAGAGAATGTCCCATGTACTGCTGAGAAGAATGTATATTCTGATGTTGTTGGATGGAACACTCTGTATATGTCTATCAAGTCCATTTGTTCACAGATGTGATTCAGTTCTGTTATGTCTTTGCTGATTTTCTGTCTAGTTGATCTGTCCCTCTGTGTCAATGGTGTGTTAAAATCTCCTGTTATCATTGTGTTAATGCTTATTTGACTTTTCATTTCTGTTAATATTTGCTTTGTATAGCTGGGTGCTCTGGAATTTGGTGCATATATATTTAAAACTGTTATCTCTTCCTCTTGAAGTTTCCCCCTGACTAGTATGTAGTGACCTTCTTTATCTCTTTGGATCATTCTTGGCTCAAAGTTCACATTGTCTGCAAACAGGGTGGCTACTCCTGCTTTTTTTTTTTTTGGTTTCCTGTTACATGAAGTATTGTTTTCCATCCTTTGACTTTCAGTCTATGGGTTTCCTTTTGGGTAAGATGGGTTTCTTGTAGACAGCATATGGTTGGACAGTTCCTTGATCCATTCTGCCTGTCTGTTTCTTTTGATTGGTGAGTTGAGGCCATTTATGTTAATGGTTATAACTGCTATATATTTGTTTATTGTTGACATGTTATCTTTCTGCTGTTGTATCTTTAGCTTTCCATTCCATTTAATTATCAGCCTTGCTTGGTGGTTTTTTCCTACGTGTATCTAGAATGTCTTTTAGTATTCTGTGTAGGGTTGGTTTGGTGTTCATGAAGTTCTTTAGCTGTTCTTTGTCATGGAAGTATCTTATTTCTCCATTGATTTTGAAGGACAGTTTTGCAGGATATGTCAGTCTGGGTTGGAAGTGGTTTTCCTTTAGGATCTGAAATACTTCACTCCATGCTCTTCTTGACTTCATTGTTTGTGTTGAGAAGTCTGCTGTGATTCTGATAGGTTTTCCTTTATAGGTGACCTGTCTTTTCTTTCTAACAGCTTTTAGTATTCTGTTCTTATGCTGGGTTTCTGGGATGGTGATTATTATGTGTCTGGGTGTAGTGTTATTTTGGTTATGGCTATTTGGAGTTCTATATGCTTCACTAATCCAAATGGCAGTTTCCCTTCTCATGTTTGGGAAATTTTCAGCTATTGCTTCTGTAAACATCCTCTTGATATCATTTGGGCTGTCCCCTTCTTTTTCATTTATCCCTATTAAACTTATGTCATTTTTCTTTGCATCATCGTGTAGCTGTGGAATTGTTATTTCCTGATTCTTTGTTATTTTTAAAAGATCTTTCCTTTCCTGTTCACTAGCTGCAATCTTATCTTCGAGGTCTGAAATTCTATCTTCACTTTCATTGAGGCAGTTTTTACAGCTTTCTTTTTTTTTTTAAACCTAAGAAATTATTATTATTACTTGACTAATTACATACTGACTTCTTGGAAATAGTTGTTCAAATTACAAAGTTAAAACGTGTAAAGTAGACATTCAAACAGTGAGGCTGTTAACAATTCTGCTCCACAATCTGACAAAAACAACAATATGGTCATCCGTCTTACCCTCTCAAATATACATGCAATTATATCAATAGGGTAAAATTAAATACAACAAAACAGAGCAAAGCGGATCACAAGAAAGCAATGTAAGACCTAAATTTCAAAGCTAGACAATTGGAGATATTCACTCTCTATCATATTGACTTTTGTTTTCTTCCAAATAGTTGTCCATATTGTCACATATAGGGAATTCACATAAAACAACCTATATGGAATTGATCTGAGCAGGACGAGGAGGGCATTACAGGTCTTCAAGACCAGACATTAGGGAAGCCGTGAATGGCTGTCATAATGTCTCGCATTCTCTTCAAAACAGCTGTCCATACCTTCATGTGTGTTGAACTTAGACAAGGCAAAGCAAGCTAAGA
>PVJX010027832.1:0-24490 GCA_004027295.1 Dolichotis patagonum
TGGTAGTGTGTATCTGAGGGACCCACTGTTGATGTTTGTTCGACTGCTGGGTGCCACAGTGAAGAGGTGGGCCAGTCACCTGGATTCCCCCACAGGGCCTGTTGGTTGAGTCCTATATTCTTCCTAGGCCGACAAGCCTAGGAGTACTGATTGAAATCAACCCCAAGTTCCTGCTGTTATTATGTCTTCAGGTTGTTCAGAGTCACCAGATCTCCCTGTTTATAGTGTTTGTCTTGGCTGGGACCCTACTGTGTCTCTGGGTGTCTCATATGCCCTTTTAATTTTCTCCAGGCTG
This sequence comes from Dolichotis patagonum, assembly GCA_004027295.1. Classification (NCBI taxonomy): domain Eukaryota; kingdom Metazoa; phylum Chordata; class Mammalia; order Rodentia; family Caviidae; genus Dolichotis; species Dolichotis patagonum. The sequence continues at coordinate 296 of PVJX010027832.1, forward strand.
GGACAGGCCCTATTGGCACCTTCCTCAACCTACCTGATGTTCTCTGTGTGGAGGAAGGACTCACCCACCCACTTGCCACCTATGGCCTACTTCTGAAGGGGGCTTTGCTATTGCTCCTGTTTGCCCAGTGAAGGTGGCAAACTCTATTCCTATTTTAGGGGCCTACTCACCTCACTGATGGAGGTCTGCTGAGTTCTTCTGTTTGGATGAGGGGTTACTGAGTCTCCCCTTGATACAGCATGGTTTATGCACTGCAGTCCAAGGTTTTGGGGGGAGGAGTGGAGACCAAAGATCAACAGCAATACTAGGTCCAGGAGGTGGGGGTGTCCCCAATGGCAGCAGTGGGACTGCGAGGATGAGCACCACTGGCTGGAGTTCCTGGGTCCTGAGGTGGGCGGCTAAGATGGCAGGGCACAGGAGAGGCCTGGGTCTGGCCTGGCCCTGCACGCACTGCTGGACAGAGTTCCTGGGTCCCATGAAGTCCAGCTTTTAATACTCAAGTGCTCATTTTATTTTCAAGATATTTTTTTCTTTCCCCTTCTTCCTTTCTCCTCTTCCTTTTTTCAGTAGTAAAGTGACTAAACTCAAGACCTTAACACTGAGCTATATCCCCAGCTCTTTTTGTATTTTAGAAGATGTATTTAGAGACAAGGTCTTGCTAAGTCCCTAGGTTGACCAGGATGGGCCTGGACTTGCAATATTCTTGCCTCTGCTTCCCAGAGTGCTGGGGTTGCAGGCATGTACCACAATGCCCATCATTTTCTTCTTTCCTCTCTCCTTGTCTTCTTCCTTCCCTTCCTTTTTTTACTCTATTGGGTCAAATGTAGGGTTTGGGGCATGCAGTGCACTCACTCTACACTGATCTATACCCAGGTATTCTTGGTTTAACTTCCTCTAGGGAAGAAAGCTCTAAACTTCTGTTGAGGTGGATTAAGGGAGTCACCCAAAGAGCACTGAGTAAGGAAAGTAATCTGAATATCCAAAAACCTGTCAACAAGCCCTCACTCTTTGCTTCATATTTTACTTCCCACTCTGTATTCCTGGTTCCAGAGGTAGTTTGTGCCATACTTTCTGTACCTTTTAAGGATCTTGACTTATAAATTGCGTTGGACCAGCTTTCGATTTGGGATCTTTGGACTTAGTTCCACTTATCCACCTGTTGGTGTTGGTTCCTAGCATATTCTTGATACCTTCAAATATGTGTATCTTACTTTATGTATGGATGTAGTTTTAAAGAAGTTTCAAAAAGAAGTAAATTTGTATGCATATGTTTAATTCTTAGTCTTAACACAGAAACTAGCCTGCAGTCTTTATAATATATTTTTAATGCATTAGGCAGAATGACAATGCTATCTCTAAAGCTAAAACTGCTAGTTCAAAATCATGTGACTGGTTTATGGTAGGACTCAAGTGTAAACAGAAATTAAATCTCTAAAATCTCAATGTTGAAAACTGCTAATGTATTTACTATACTTTTTTGCAAATTCTGTTTAAAAGGCAATGTGCTGATCAATCTGAGTCATAGATATCAAAACTCTGTCCTATAGGAATCATGATATTTGCCAAACCACAGTAACTAAACAAACAAATAATGGAAACCCTCCAAAGTCAAGCAAAGTACTGGGTATAACCCAGGAACAAATAATCAATTTGGACTAGGAAGCATAAATGTAAGACTACATCTAAATCAATGAAAACAAGTGATAGGGAAAACAGATAAGGTATTTTAGAATTTTGGCAAAAACATCGTATATGGATGGCACTTCCATCTGTTCTTTGTTTGTTGTTCTTCCAAATTTTAGAAGGCCCCAGGTTTGCCATGGTTTTCTCCATTCTTACTGTGCTGGGTCCACTTTACCTGCCTTTTACTCACCTCATTTGCCTACCTTTAATTACATCAAAAAAACCCCCACAAAACGTAACTCCTAAATTGTGATGACTTTTGTCCCATAATACCCTTTCTGCATGGAAGGATAATTTTTTGGAAAATCTTATTTGTTATAATTCTAAGTTTTGAAAGATAGAATACTGGAATGAGCATGAGGGGTACAGGATTCCAATGTTGTCTGCCAGGAGTTACAAGAGTTGGCTCAGTCATTTCATGCTTGTTATTCTTATAAAGCACTCCTTATAAAGCACTCCTTATAAAGCACTCCTTATAAAGCAATCCTTGCAGCAGGTTCTTTCCAGCTGTAATGCTTTATAATCTTGACACTCTCTAATATTTCAAATAATTAATTACTTTTATATAGAGCTCATAACCAAAGAAATACCTAGGTAAGTTGGAATCCCAAACTTCTCTGTAGAAGCTCATGCATTTTGGTTTGGGACCACGGGATGGGAAACCACCCAACCATACCACACAAGGGATTGTCTATCTTTTTTGTGGGGAGGGGAGTTCTGGGAATCAGACACATGACCTTGCTCTTGCCTGGTAGGCGCTGTGCTACTGAGCTATATCCTCGGCTTCTTGCCCATCTTCTAAAAATAGAGATGATCAGAAAATCCTATGTACTAGGGGAAAAGCATGATTTACAGCAGTAAAAATTCATGGATAGATGGATGGGTGAATGTGTGCATTTGTATGAATATACATATACACTTGCTGTATTAATCAGTTTTCTCATTGCTAGGACAAAATACCTGACATCCACAACTTATAGGAGAAGTTATGTTTAATTTGGCTCTTGGTGTTTTGGGTTTTCAAGTGCATGATTAATTGTCTCCAAGGCATAAATAACAGGGTGGTTGAGCAGAGGATAGTTCACCTCACAGTAGGTAGGAAGCAGAGCCAAAGAGAAGAGTTCCCCAAGATAAGAACATATCATTCCAGTTTATGACCCCAACAACTCACCTCTCCTGACCACGCCCCATCTCCTAAGAGCACATTCAGCTATGAACTCATCACTGGATTGATCCCTGTGACCCAATCACCTTCTAAAAGCCCATAGTACTTTTGGGGAACAGCTTAGATCTCAACCATAATATACACTACAGAATGTTATTAAGCTCAGTAAAAGGAAATCCTGCCATATGTGATAATACGGATGAGCCTTGAAAGCATTATGCCAAATGAAAAAAATTAGAGAACAATATGATTTTATAATCATTATAGTTAAACCAAAAATCTTGATATCAAAGACTACCTAAAATAAAGTTTATTGAGCATTTGTAGATGTTTGCCAGAAAAAGATCAGCTTCTGGGACAAATTCCTTCAACTTCCACCAGAAAAGCTAGACACAAGCTGGAAAAATCTTCACATGACCCAGAGCAAAGAGCATATTTAAGAGTGAACTTTTGGAAAAAGAAGGGATACAGTTGTTTACACTGAAACTATATCAGCTACAGCTAAGACGAACAAAGTAACAGGAAAGTTTGGAGTAGAAGGGCGGCCCAGAGGGGACTGCTTCTGCTTTGCTCAGGGATTGCAAACACGATATGGTGACACTTAGGGAATTTGACTTAAAATTTTAACACACATTCAAGAATGTAAATTGGTTTTTGTTTAGGGTATTAACTAATTAACCTCACCTGTCTGTCTCTCTTTCTTTCCTTCCTCAGCCCTTATAGTTAAATTTAGGACATGTCAAAACTTTTCTTTTGTCATTATAGAACTTACAAAGTCAAACTCACAGGATAAGATAGAAGAAGGGTAGCTGATGGAGCAGAGGATGGGAAAATGAAAATGGTTTTGTCAGAGGGTGCAAATTTTCCATTATAAGATGAATAGCTTCTGAATATCTAATGTACAACATGGGAAATATAGCTAAAATACTATATTTATGCTTGAAATTTTCTTTTCTTTTCTTTTTTTTTTTTGGTACTGGAGATTGAACTCATGACCTTGTCCTTACCAGACAGGTGCTTATGCTGCTGAGCTAAATAAGAGAAGTTTCACAATAAAATATAAAAATAAGATAGCAACAAAACATGGTAACCACATAAGGTGAGGATGTGTTAACTAAATCGATGGTGGTAATCTCTTCACAATAGATACCTGTATCAGATGGTCACAGTGATAAATTAAATTCCTACAGTTATACATGTCAATTTTACCTCACTAATCCTGGAAGGAAAAAAATTCTCATGAGGTATGATTTTAGTCTTCATTTACTAAGTATAGATCTTTATTACATAGTCATATACCTGATTATTTACAAATATGTTAGACTTTATTTTATTTTGAATTAAGAATCAAAAACGTAACTGAAAAATAAACTGTGACTGAATCTTATCTTCTAAAAGGAAAATTTAGAAGGTACTAGAGGGCCTGATCAGAGCCCTCAGTCTGGGCCCAACTATCTGGGTTAATTAGCCTGCCTGCTATGAAGACTATGAAAATAACCCATAAATTGAAAAATTACATTGTTCACAATTTGACCAACTGAGAGGATAACTAGTCTGTCCCCATAAAGCACACGGAGTTACTCCACTTTATAGAAGGGGTAGAAGAAAATATATGCAGAAAATGTTGAAGTCTGATTCTGTTGAAATCTTGGCCCCAGGGGTGATAGTGGTAGTTTCTACTCTCAGCAAGAAGAAGCTAGAGAAGTAGTTTAATTTTTAATAACTCTTACCTGTAATATCACCTTCTGAACCACAGGACCAGCTATTTAATAGTTTCTACGGTTTGTCTAGATGTGCTCTCAAAGCTTCATGCAGTCATAGAGATTTTTCAGAGGTGGCTTAATCTAGCAGTTGTGATTAATTCATGGGTGTGGTGCTACACTCACCCTAGGGTGGGAAGCATAAAATATAAAGGACTGAATGAAGCTTGTCTTCTCTCACCCCTCCTTGTTGCTTTGCTACCTTCTGCCAGCATGAAAAGCCCCCTTTGACTCTTGTTGCTTTTGCTTCTTGTCTTCTACCTCCACAAACTCCTTCCTGTCTCTCTGCCATGTACCACCCTGCCTTAGTACCAGCCAATTATGGATTAAAACCTCTACAAATTGTGAGCTAAATAAGCATTTCCTCCTTTAACCTTGAGAATCAGGTATCTTTGTCTCAGCAAAGAGAAAAATAATTAGAGCAACAATCTTTTATTGTCATATCTTAGGAATATATAGCATTTTGTTTTGAGTTAGCTTAGTAATATATCTTCCTAAGAAGGATGAATATTATTTAATGAGATGAACTTACCAATTTAGTAGTTTGGGATGGAAATGTAGCTCAGTGGTAGAGCACTTACCTAAATGTGTGAGCCCCTTGGTTCAGTCCCAGTATCAAGCCAAAGATTATATATATATATATATATATATATATATATATATATATATATATATATATATACTGTCCTGCTACAAGTAATTGTGCTTACTGGTTGTCTTGTTTCCACTTCTCTGAGCCTAAGAGATCATCTCCAATTGAACTGTTCCAGTGAGGCACTAAACCTTGATTACAGTCCTGAGGCATGAATGGTCACTGTGGACAGGGCATGGAGATCAAACCTGTCAAGATTTTAGACCCAGTGGAAGCACTCAGGTTGCTGCTTTCAATGGGGTGACAGGAAGGATTAGGATGCACTTTCCTGCATTCTTATGAATCTACATGAAAGCTCAATATTTGTTTTGAAGAATTTTGTAAATCATGAGTTTGGGGACAATAGCATTCAGCTAGTATAATACTGGGCTAGGTTCCTACTACCAGAGAGAACCTTGGTATTTATTCTTTGGTTCACACTGTGTATATATTCTTTGGTAACTTTTACCACCATTCGTGATTCTGTTCGCTTTCATTTCTTGCCCTTCCCATAAGCTTTGCCCTTGCAGTCCAAAAAGAGACAGAAGAAGATCACAGACCAAGGAGAGCATGACCTTCCTCCTGCCCCACAGAATTGGAGTAAATGATCAATGACCTTAGTGACTCTTCAGTCTGCTATGCTTCCTGATGCACATAAAATATTTAACTTAAGAATATAAAATGTGTAATGAAAAAAGTAGATTTGAATAAGTGAGAATTTAATTTAGAGAGCTATTTAAATGGAAACTGTTTCGATAGTCTTTTTTTGCATGCTCATATAGAGAAGTTCTCTATATTTTGTCAGGCTTAGATAATTTCTAATAAAATGAGAAGAGTTAGTTACTTCACCTTGTTTAGCTTTTATATTGGCCTCAAAAATACTAGTTTGCAAGGATGAAAGCATTTGCCGTTTTCTATTCTGTGGTTTAATTTTCCAGTTCTAAGCCACTGCTGCCAGATATTTTCTCCTGTGGGTACAAATGATGTACTTTTAACTAGATTTACTTCGTTTCTTTTTTAGGGTTGGTGTATTGCATAACTGGATGACTGTAGACATAACAATAGGATCAAAAAAGCAAAACACAAAACAAAACAAACAACTGTCTTTTTGTTGTTGTTATTGGAGATCAAACCCAGGGCCTATATGATGCCAGGCCATTCAACACTGGAGCTGAATTCCTAGTCTTTTTAATTTTAGGACTCAAGATCTGACTGACTTTCCCAGGCTGGCCTTCAAATTGTAGTCCTCCTTCTTCTGTCTCCCCAGGAGTTGGGATTATAGGCATTCATCACCACACTTGCCTGAAAAATGGGTGTTTAGTGTTAACATTAACCCCTCTAGGAGTGCTCCAGGACAGGGACATAATACTGTGTAATGCATGGGTAAGTGTCCACTTTGCAACACACATGCACCAAAGAAGGCTCTGTAAGTGATGCAACACTGCTCCTTTCCAGATTGAGGAGACAAATACATCTTCCAATGGGAAACATGCAAAGTGTTAAGCAGATGTGACAGAAAGCTTTCTGCAGTCCACAGCTGGATTGCATTTTCCTCAGGAGAATGTGTTCTGTTTCTGTGGTTGTATTAAAACCTCCTATGAATGCCCCCAAGCTTTCCCTCTCTTCCTGCTGGCTCAAGGTGCCACAGGAATTGACAGACCCTCACACAGGGGAAGGAGCCTGCCTCTGTGAGGGATCAGCTGTAGGAGTCTCCCTGCTTACTGCTCTAGAAGTCTTTGAAGTTATAGGATCATATCGTTAGCACAGTGAAAGTAGTGTAATCAACAGAGCTCAAGAACCGGGCATGGGCAGATGGTAGGAATAACACACAATTTACACAGGACCCATTTTAAATGCTTTTATCATTATTCTGTTAGTGGTCACACTTTAATAATGAGTAAAATGAAGCATAGAGTTAAAATTTATTTATATATCACAGTGTTTTGAGAGGAGTACAACACTGAAAACTTTGCCTCTTTGATTATCCATAGGGAAGAGTTAATGCTTTTTTGTGCGTGTTAGGGCAAACTGGATGTGAAGCTCAGAGAAGCAGGAATCCTTAATAATTTGTTGCGTATGCAACCAGGTAAAACTACATCTTTGCTAAACTCTGTGGAAATTGATTGCAGAAAGTGTAGGTAGCTAAGACTTAAAATGCTTTAAGTGCCATAAACTTCTAAAAAACCCTCAGTGCCCAAACTTCATACACACGCACACACACACATTCATTTAAGGGTGTTACAAATAGGTCCATGTTTTCAAAATTTTGAAGCTCTATTGAAACATATTACTATATACTTACCAGGAAACTTTTTCTTAAAGATGAAAATGTTGAAAATAAACTAATCCAAAGGTTGCACATTTTTCTATAAAGGGTCAGGTAACATATCTAAACTTTGTGGTCAAAGAGGTGAAATGGAGGATATTGCATAATTATGTTATTGTTTGAGATAAACCTACAATGGTACTTCGGTTCACAAACTCAGTTCTCTTCCTGATTCTGGAAAGAATGCAATCAAGTTTCCCTATAAGGTCAACATTGAACCTAACCATTGAATTTGAACTTGCATTGGTTCTCATCAAAATCGGTTTGGGCCTAGAATCATGGAAACAACCAAGTTCATGAACTGAGGCATCACTGCACTTAATGATGTTTATACTTTTGATTGTGGTGACACAAATATAGGTAGTTTTGCTTATAAGCCTATGTACTGAAAATTTTGGAAGAACATTTTGGAAGTTGCTTATTAGTTGTGTGCATTTTTAACCTATGTCATTTTTTTTTTCAGTGTACCAGCAACTAGGATTGAAACTCAACTCGGTGAAAAGCACACTATTCACCATAAAAGATAATGTGCAGAGTTCCTATAATGCCAAGAGAAGTAAATCAAATGAAAAGTTACTTCTAATGAGCACAAATCTCATGGAAGAAGTGGAAATGTCTAAGTTGTGCTAAATAAATAACATATCTTCATTTTTTAACTGAGTCCTAACTTTGGTGACATAGGCATGCTGTCACAGCTTTCAAGATGACCATAATGCAGTTGAATACCTACGAAACATCTTCTTGTACAGCACACACAGTCTCTGGTCCCTGTCCTGGGCTCAGATTTCTGAGACTTTATAGAAGGAAGAGAAAAAGATGAGTCTCAGTTTTTTCCCTCAGAGAACAGCTGCTGTGGACATAAAAGTAAAACTGAAAATTAGGGAAGCCAAGCAGAAGGGATCCTAGTTCTGCTTTGTTTTTAGGTTTCCAAAAATTTAAATAGTTTGATATTAACACTATAGAAAATGTTTTAATAAATTAAAAAGCTATTAATCCCACTACATACCTTAGTATTATCATTGTTCCTATTTTGATGGTTTCTTTTCTTAGTTTTCTATATATATTTTTAAATGACTCTAATCTTATGGTATATACAATTCTGAACCATGTTTTTTCACCTAATTGCATAACTATTTTCCTTGTTATAATAAAGTTTTCAATATGAGAAATTATATATGCTGGTTAAATAAAACTGGACAAAAAGTAGAGGAATTATCCTGTGTGTTCATCACTTAAACATGACTAGAATAATTAACTTTTCCCAGTCAATATCACCTCATGAGAATTCTCCTACTGTTTTACCTGCTTTTTTGTGACAAGGTCTCACTATACAGTTCAGGCTAGCTTTGAGCTCACTTCGTCACTCAGGCTGGTCTGAAACTCACAAGGATCCTCCTTCCTCAGCCTCCCAAGTGCTGGAATTATAGGCATGCCTCACCACGTGTGGCTTTCATCTGCTTTTTAATACTAACATTTGTTGGTAATTATAAAGCACATATAAATTATACACACATAATTGGACAATCCTAAAAGACACAGAGGCAAAATAAAATATTTTATCACCCAACCAGTATAAGATAAACATTTGCAGTATTTTTCTGTGAGAATGAGTGTATGCATTTACATGTTTTAAAAAATATGGACATACACTACATGTTGTTTTGTACCCTGTCTTAAAAAATTCTTTAATATAACCATGATGGTTAATTTCATGTGTCACTTGGCCAGGCTATCATGTCCACTTGTTTGTCAAACACTAAAGGTTGCTATGAAGTCACTTGGTAGCATGGATCAAGGTTTGCAATCAATCAACTTCAAGTAAATGAAATTATCTTTAATAAAGTGACTAGGCCTCATCCAATTAGTTGAAGGCCTTAAGAATAAAAATCTTTCCTGCTTAAATATTTTATCTGGCTAGCAGCTGATTTTAAAGAATTTCAAACTCACAACTATAAGATCAGTCTTTGCTTAAGTTTCTAGCCTCCTGACCTGCTCTACAGATTTTGTACTTGCAAGCCACCATAATTGTAGGGGCCACTTTCTTAAAGAAAACAATGTATATATTTGGCTCTATTGTTCTAGAAAACCTTGATTGATACAATATCATGATTAATATTTTCCCACTTTCATATTTTTCTACAAGACTTTAATGGCTTCCTAATGTTTAATTAAATGGTAGTGATATCATATTAATAAATACAGGCATCATTCAAACAATGATGTTCCATAGTTTACATATCCATTTACTGCTAAACATTTAGGTTCCTAGCAAATTTAAAAAATTTTTATTTTAAAGAGAATGAAACCAAGCAAAATACAACAGAATAAAGCTAATAAAAAACAGGATAAGTGATACATAATTTCAAAACAAGATACTAGGCAGTCAACAATGGCTACCACAATGCCTCTTGTCTTAAAAATAGCTGCCCATACCATCAGACATAGGAAAATCAAACAACAGAACAGAATAGAACCAATAAAAACAAAATAATGGGTGCAATGCAGGACTTCAAAACAAAATAATATTAAATCCAAAATAGCTACAATATATCTTATTATCTTTGAAGTAGCTGCCCATGCCATCAGATATAATAAAATCAAATAAGACAAAATAGAATAAAATCAAAGCAAACCAAACAATGAAGATGACACAGGACTTTAAAACAAGATAATAGGGAATTAACAATGGCTACCACCTTCAGAAGGAGATCCCCCATAGATGCTACACTATGTATTGTTATCCTCTAAATTGATGATCAGACTATCAGCTTTAGGCTTGCAAAGTACGTGAAACACTAAGCACTACAAGCATTAAATTGTATTTTACTTCAATAGCTATCATCTCAGCCTGTACTTCTCCAGATAAGCTGGTCACTCACAGGGTGGGGGAATCTTGGCTTTTCTTGTTGCACAGCCCACGCACCAGGAGGGGCTGGTGTCTGGTTGTCTTCCTTGGAGCCCACAGGTTGTGCTGACTCACAGGAAGTGTCTGGCTTCTTGTTCTCCTCCTTGTGGTGCATGAATGGATCCAACTAACTGGAAGGGGCTGGTGTCTGGTTGTCATCCCCGGGCCCACGCATGGTGCTGACTCACAGGAAGGGTCTGGCTTCTTGTTCTCCTCTCCACAAATGGTGTGACTAACTGGGAGGGTCTGGCATCTGGTGGTCCTCTCTGCAGCCCATGCATGGTGCTGACTCACAGGAAGTGTCTGGCTTCTTGTTCTGCTTCCTGCAGCCCATGCATGGCTCCAACTAACAGGAAGGGGCTGGCACTGGTTGTCCTCTCTGTGGCCCATGCATGGCACTAGGTTCCTAACAATTTTTGTTGTGATAGAATACATATAATGTAAATATTAGTCATTTTGTGCATTTTTCTTTTAAGTTTATTGGTGCAATTTAGGTATACATAATGACCACATTGATTTAGAGTTTGTATCTGTACGTGATACATCTTGACTCCTCTTTTTTTCCTCATTCCCATTCCCACATTTCAAACCCACTTTCCCTCCCCATTCACAAAACTTTATTTTCATTTTATCCTTTTCTCATTTTTTCTTTCCCTTACTTCCTTTCCCACTCCCCTTTTCCTTTTTCCCTTTTCCTTTTGAATAGTGTTCTCCCATTTCACAATATCTATTGTATGTTTATGTTCTTATTTCTATTTTCAGATTCTCACTCCAGAGATAATGCACTGGTTACACATGTGTGTCTGATTTATTTCACTTACGGTTATGGTCTCAAAGTCCATTCATTTAGCTATAAAGGTCTCATTTTTATTTTTATGGATGAGTAATACTTCATTGCATAAGAAAACCACGCATATTTATCATTCATTGGTAGATGGGCATTTCGGTTGTTTCCAAGATTTAGCTATTACAAACTGTGCCACTATAAAAATGAGTGCACATCTATCACTGGGATATGATACTTTTAATTCTCCTGGGAAGATACCGAGAAGAGGAAGAGCTGGGTAAAATGGGACCACACTAATCCTGGTTTTTTTGAGGAATCTCCACTGATGTCCACAGTGGTGAGGCATTCTCCTTCATTCTTTCTTTCCTGTCTTCTTTTTCAATTTCCTAAAGCTTACATGATCATCTTTTGTCATCCACTTTGCTTTGACTGTATTTCTCTTCATTTTTCTGTTTTGTCCCAAACACCTCCTAAATTTCCCCACCACAGGATAAAATCATTCTACTAGAGGGAAACTCATTTCACATAAGCTCCGGATTTATGCTGGGTTTTATTATATAATGGTAGGTCTTATCTCTATGGCTAAAAGTGCCAAATCAAGAGTTACCACTGTTTGTCAGTTTCTAGGCTGTGTGCAATGCTGTTTTTACTGTTAATTATAATAGTTTAGCCAGGATGTCACATGTGTTGTAATCAGTTGTTCTCCCTTCTGTAACAATACTGTGACTGTATGGGGCCATAACTATCACTGTGGTCCAGTACAAAAGGACTGGGGGCTGAATCAAATAGAAAGCAACATCTCATCCTTAATAAATTGCAAAGATAAAATCTTGGGACAGACACAGATACCAAGAATCTCCCACACACAGAAGATACCTCTGAAGAACAGATATTTCCTAGCGAGTGATACTAGTGATAAAACTACCTACTATAAGAAATATACTAGCATCAACACAGAAAAAAAAATAGAAAATTAAAAACAGAAAATGATAAGACACAGAAACAAAGCTGAACCCCAGATCTTCAGATCACCCAGAACAAGTCCAAGTACAACAAAGTACAAAAAAATGGAGGCTACCCATCTGAAATTTCTGAAATTTCAGCAGCAGAATTTCAAAAAAGAGGTACATGAGACTATAGAGGAAATCAGATCAGAAATATTCTCCCAGGTTAAAAAAAAAAAAAGCAATGCTGACCATAATGAAAGACTCACTCAGCAAATCTAGACACAGATAAATAATAGAGGCATACAGGCAAATGATGGAAACCATGAATGCCCAACAAGGGAAAGAAATGGAATCCACAAAACAGACTCCCACAGATATCCAGGAAATTAAAAATTCCATTGAAAGTTTGCAAAACTACATGAATCAAAGTCTCGACAGAATGTCAGATCTAGAAAACAGGAATGGGGCTAGCAATCATGAAAAGAAAGATCTCCTAAAAGTAGCAAAAGACCATGAAAAAATAGTCCAACAACTGCATAGCCATTTTGAGCATTTTAAAATGCACAATTCAGTGATATGGTTTATAATCATGATGCTGTGCAAAAATCAACATTGTGTATATCTAAAACTTTTGCATCTATTTAAACATAAACTCTGAAACCTTTAAGAAGTAACTCTTCAATTCTTCCTCATCTCAGATCTTACTAATTTCTAGTTTACTTCTGTTTCTGTGAATTTGCCTATTTGAGATATTTCATAGAGGCAAAGTTACATGTATTTGTCCTTCCTGTCCTGTGCCCTTGCCTCTTTATAGTGTTACTTTGATCATTCTCCTTGGACGGGTAGAGTCCATTTCCCACTTTGAGTCTGGGTGCCTATGCATCTGGCTCTTACCATAGCCTGTGATGAAATGACCACAATGTGCAGTGGTTATTGATCTACAGATGACTTTCACTTTTGAGAAGACCATACAAAAACAAATCTGTGTTGAAAAAGAATCACCTGTGCCAAGAGAAGTCCAGCCATCTCGGCAGTGATGGTCAAGTGAAATGAAACTCCTGGGGGTAGATAAGATCACGATAGGCCCTCGAAATCCAGTCTCCCCATTAACTCCTGTATGCAACAGAAGCAAGCTCTATGCAGTCTGTCCACAAATCCATGAGAGGGCATGCACATGATATCTGTTAAATTTTGGAGTGTTTATTGCACAGCTATTGTTAATAGCATAGAAACTGACCACACAGTTGGGTGCTCCTGGAAGAAAATCTAAAACAGGTGTCACTGGTCTTAGGAGTGGGCAGTGGGTCATGCTGGAGAAATAATGAGGAGACTATTAGGGCTGTGGGAAGGGGATGTACCCCTAATGAGCTTGTGTGTTGGGTTAAAGAGTGCTGTAGACAAAATATTGAAAGTGCTGGTGGGCATTTTATCTGTAGAGGTCTGAATCAAAACACACAAAAACACTTGAATGAAGTAATAGAGAGGGCTGTTCAATTTACAAGAAAAATTTTGAGGCAATAAAAACAAGGCAATACTTGTTGGATTGAAAAAAGTGAAACTATTTCTCATTTGTCTAGTCTCTCCAAGTGACAGAAGATTCTTAAAAATAATAAGGCAGGCACACACCTGTATTGGCAGCACTCTGAGAAGTCAAGGTGAGAGGAGCATAAATTGAAGCCCGGCCTGGCACTTCAGTGACTTTACAAAACCTGATCTCAAAATAAATGATTAACGAAGCGTTGGTGATGTATCTCAGAGTGAAGGTCTTGGTTTCAATACCTGCAAATAAAAACAAAAACAATAATAAAACAAAAAAGAGAAAATAAATAACTGGTGTAAAAAAATCAAATCAAGAACCCTTGGATATCTCAGAAAGATTTGATGTCATTCCAAACACTCTAAAAATGATTTGCTTCTAAATATCTTAAGAAAGTCCTTCTACAGCAATCTGACTGTTCCAAATGAAAGATGTCTGCTCAGAAAAATTGCAGTTTTAAAATTGAGGGCATAGAGTGAACCCCTTAAGTGGTTAGAGAGTTATAGGAGTGAAAACATGAACTAACTGGACTAAAAAGTTAAAAACGGCTTAAAACAAACAGAAACTTCTGAGTTCCCAGTTTCTTACAGGAAGGAAGCAGGTTAAGAAAACTACTTTGCAAACAAGGTCCATTTTTTTGTTGAAAGGAAAGATGTGTCCAAATGTGAACCCTCCATTTTTTGAACCAAAACTAAAAAATTTGCTGAGTCTCCTGGCATGTGCATGTACGTGTGTGTTTTCTTTTAACTTTCTGTAAATCTAGCAGTGTAACACAACATGCATTCTATGCAGGAATGATGTGTTAAATGGAAGGAACATTCTCCCCAGTGTATCTAGACCAGTATAACTTTGCTCCTTTTTTTCAAATTTACTTCCTGCAATTGTTTATTATGTGTCAATGCTAGATTAATGTTTTTAGGACCCTATTTTCTTTATGTTCCCCTGTATTAACACCCAGTTACGTCTACTGCTGTGATGTTTAAGGTAAGAATAGTATGCTATTTATCATGAGCACATGAGAACTTTAGTAAGTCACATAAAGAAATCATCTCCTTCATTTGGTCTGTGGAGCAGAATGTATGCATGTGAGATCTTTACTGAAATCTGTCTTGTTAAAAATCACAGATTGACATGGTGATTTTTTTCCTTATCATTCTTTGTTTTAGATTTAAGAAACTCTTTCATCTTGGCTTCATTTGATCTTTCTATTCATTCAACACTCATTAAACAATATTGATCAGCATCTGTGATGTACTAGATGTTTTCTACCCTGTTACCTTTCCACCTCTTTGCACAGTGAACAGCATTGCTTGACCTTAGGATAGGCAAGAGGTTGCAATGAAATTCAGTGAGGAGAATTGGGCTTTAATAAACAGAAGAGTAACAATAGCTATAGGAGATCATCAATAGCTATTAAGGAAGTGAGAGCTGGTGATGGAACAGAAATGACAGAAAAGGTGACTGCCCAACCTTTCCTATCCAGCTTCCACTCAGGCTCCCTTACCTACTTTGTGTTCTTAGCATGGTGAAGATGCCTGGCTCTTCTCTCATTTCGGTTTCTGGGTACTCATGATGTCACAGGCACTCTACTGGGTACCCAGATAGATGGAGTGTGCACCCTGGTGTTTGATCCAACAGGGAAATGTGATTAGTAGTTATATCCTGCTGGGCTAAATCAGAAGTGACTCACACTCATCTTTCAATTTGGAGGTATTTTTTCTGTTTCCACTTGTGGATAAGTGGGAAGGCCACCTTTCCTTTATGGTTATCAGCTCAGTAAACATTCCTTATTCTTTCAGACCAAATTGATTTCTCAGAACGCTCAGAATCAGGAGCGTTGGTTTTACTTTGCATCTATGTCATCCTCGAATTCTAGTTATTGTTTTTCTTTTGTCTTGTGACCCAAATAAATTCTTTCTGAGGACTGAAAGTGTATTTAGCAGGGTTCTTTTTACAGTTATCAGACACTGAATGGGCAAATCTAGAAATTTCCTTTCAAACACATGGTTTCTATTGGAATAAATATGTTGAGTAATATAGCTGTGAAATGATATTGTTAGAAGGATAGATTGATAAAGCTGCTCAAATGATACCACTACTGGCTTGTTTTTCTGACTGCACTTTTTGGATGCTTCTTGCTTGGATTCATTTTCAAATTTTCTAGAATGCTGATCATAGTAACTTTGGACCGTACACCTTTTTTAGGGGGTGAGCCAGCATGATAAGAGATATTTGAAGTACTTGGTAGATTGCTGAAACAAGTTGTAGAAGCTCCTGGGGTAGAAACAGAGTCAAACCTGCTCTCTTGTAGAGGGAAATGGAACTATCTGGGAGTGGGCTGCCTTGGGCTGAGTTGTCTTGGGACTGAAGAGATCTGCTTCCAGGAAATCTTTGGACCTTGGAAAAATGGCACAGTCAACTTCATAGGACCAAAATAAAGGGTAAATTGGTGTGGGAGGTGAATAAGCAACAAACGCCCCTTGTACTGAAAAGGGTCAATCATCTTTTATTTCACTAAGGTTAGAATTGTAAGGCATCTATTCAGGACCAAAGGTCTCACTTATTCTTTCACAAAACATTTAAGGATACCTGTTTTCAGTTGAGACAAATTCAGTTCTTACAACATGAGAGAATTAAGTGTAAAAAATTATAATGTATTTTGATCAAACTTTACAGCTGCACAGAGGGGAGAGGAAATCGGTATAAAGTTTCCCTGGGTCCCACAAGAGTGAATTGTTTTATCTGACTGATGGGCCATTTTCGAGTGTCTCTTGGGAGAGAGCTCAGTTACTTTACCTGCTGGTGGAAATGAAGGTATTTTAATACATGCACCAAGGAAATGCTTACTAGGTACACAATAGGTGCCAAATAATGTTAATAGCTAATGGGATCTCTCCTTTGCTGTATATCAGACAATGCCAGGTAGTATGTACTTGGCATGGACTGTGTCTCCAGTGGCTGGCCATGGGTGATAGCAGCTATAGTAAAGACATAAAATAACTATGAGAAATGAATGACTGGATTTAGGATTTCTTGGATTTTCTGTAGGAGGCCTATGGATGTATTTAAACTTTTGGCCTAGCATGATGTTTCAACATACAACTCCAATCCTAAGCTTCCAGATCTTAAAAATTAAGTATTTTTAAAATAAGTAAATATATACAAACCCATTTCAACTTCTAAGTAAGATTGTTTCCCAGGATGCAAACTCCAAGTTTTCTAGCAGAAGGGACCAGTGTGTTTCAGAGACAGCTTCCTTTCCTCCTTAGCAGCTACCAAATGTCTTAGGTACTTAGGGGCAGCCAGAGATAAGCTTATTAACTAACTGTTGATTGAGAGGCTGATTAGGAAGACTGAACAGTTTAGAAACACCGGCATAAACAAGATTCAGGCTCTGCTTGTTAACTAGTTTCCTCATTAAATTTGAATACAAATACAAGTCTATGAAGTACAAAAGGAAATATCCAGGAAAATAAGGGATGAGTTTGCACAAGTAATAAGAGGAAGCCAACCCAAACCCTTAGCATTTCTGTCCTGTTCTTTTCTGTCATAACACTCAGGTTCCAAATTGCTCAGCAAATTGCCGTAGGACCAGCCTTTCCCCTTTGTCCTCTAGGAGATCAGAAATAATTTTGGTTGGACCTCAACAAAACTGTCCAATTTGCAAGACTCCTTGAGTCTTTTATTGGTTTCCCACAAGGATTAAAGTTCTTCTTGCATTATTTTATAAATTATACTGAAGGAATTATTTAACTATTGTTGGTTTTACAATGGGAGTCAGTTCTCGCATGGGTTATGAGAAAGGATTATAGCAGGTGTTGGTTATCATGTTGGCAGACCCTGGCCTGCAGGAGCATACAGAAGACATTAACTGGGTGAGTGGTTGACATGTCTCTGTACCTCACATGTTAGCATTTTGCACAGAGCCTGTGTTTGGGGATAAACATTTTACCCTCTGGCTTTACATTTTCAACAAAAATGTGGAAATTCTCTTCCTCTTGTGGGTATGACTGTTAGAATATAGAAGAGGTAGTTTTAAGGTAAACTTTTTTTTGGTGTTGGGGATTGTGCCTAGGGAGTACTGAGCACAGTACTCCTTTTTATATTTTATTTTGACTCAGGATCTTGATAAATTACTAATTTCCCCAGGCTGTGTTTAAACATGTGATCCTCCACTTCAGCATCCTGATTAGTTAGAATTATAGGAATGTATATACAATATCTTAGTTACTTTTCTCTTTTTACTGAGACAAAATACCTAACAGAAAGGTTTATTTAGCTTACAGTTTATGGAGGTTTCAGTCCATAATCACATGACTCCAAAGCAGGGTAAATTGGCAGAGGGGCAACCATTCATGACAGCAGAAGGCAGAAAAGGCAGCAAGAGCAAAAAGAATAGTAAACCTCTTCTCCTCCCTTACACTGTATGCAGGATACCCACCATTGGGTGGGTCCTTTACATCCTAGAGGTTAGACAGCCTCCCTAGTACAGATCCTAGGGTGTAGTGGTTGATTGATTGTGTCAACCTGAGACATTTAAAAGTTTAACTAAATGGGTTTAGCAACTCTACAGCCAAGGGTATAAAAGAAGACCTACCCTAAGGTGGGTCATACCTGGAGGTATAAAAGGAAAGGAGAAAGGACAAATGCATTTCATTCTTGGGAGAAGCTTCAGTCTTCACCTTTAGTTAGACCTCATCTTCTGGCTTCCAGCGTAGACTCTTCAGCTTTCTGACACAGACTCTTCAGCCTTCCATCGTAGAGCCTTCAGTCTGCTGGTGTGGACTTGCATGAGGCACTAAGGTGAACTCCAGACCTTGGACTGAATCCTTCGGCCTCCAGTGTGCAGACGCCCTCTGCATGCTTCCTCATCTGACTCTGTGGCTGACCATCCTAAGCCAATCTTGTTGTTTCTTTTACATCTGTATATCTTGTGTTATATCTGTTCTCTCTAGTAAAACCCTGACTAATACAGATTTTGGTATTGCTGAGTCAATGTAGTTAAGTTTCTAATTTTCTCAAGTTGATGCAATGAATCAACCATTTTAATCCACCTCTTGTCAACTTGCAACCAGACACAGATCAGTCTCCAGATACAAAGATATGCTTAAAATCACACCTAACATGTTGATTTTATCCTGTGTAGAAACAGAAATGAACTAATTCCCTCACTAGAATAGAGGGTAAGTTTTGTTTGAGTGATGCTATTCTTATCATTTCACAACTTGAGCATTATTACACAGGTTTAAAAATCCTTAAGAACCAGTGTTAAGTCTATCAACATTATATTACATTAGAACCATAATATTCTGCCCTGGTGCCCCAAAGACTCAGGCAAATCCCTTTCTGCAAAAGGTGAGTAGTCCATCTCTGAGAGTTGTCAAAGTGCTAATAGCTTCAGCACTGTTGAAAAGTCCAAGTCCCAAGTCTCCTCTAAGATATAAGACAAACTTGTAGCTGTGTGCCCCAGTGCAAATGAAAATTTAAACACTTCCAATATTCAATGACACAGGGCTAACATTTATATTCCAAAATTTATAAACAGGGGAATACAAAGGAATGGAACCAAAGCAAGTTCAAATCCAACAGGACAAACATTAAGTCCTGTAGTAGCGCATCCAAAGCAGTCTGTGGCAAGTTTTGAGCCACAAAGGGCTTGGATTGCTCTGCCCCTTTAGCACTTCTGGTGGTTGTAGCTTCCATGGCTTCTCACTTGGGCTGGCTTTGCTTCCTCCTTGCACGTTTCCTCAGACGACACACTTTCCTGGTGTTCTCAAACTTCTGGGAACTCTATTGCACCTTTGGCTTCACACTCATAGCTTCACACACTGCCCTCTCAGCATCACACTGCCTGGCCTCCAAGGCCTTTTGAAATCAGGGTGGAAACCTTAACCCCACAACTTGTGCATTTTTCATGCACCTAAATCCAGCACCACATGGATGCTGCCAAAGTCTTCAGCCAACTGAAGCAGTAGCCAGGCTTGCATCTCTCTTGGCTGTAGGATTCAAGTGTCTGGGTTGATGAGCACTCTGAATCCAATTCTGAGGAACAAATTTTCTATGCTTCTGCCCTTTTTGAGCCTGATGTGCTTCCTCTATTCTGGAACAAAGAGCAGCCATTGGCACTCTGCAGCTTTCTTCTCAGAGAAAAGTTTTTCACTTTTGCAATTTGGAAGCTACAAATGGTGGACACGTGCTGCTTCTCATCATGCCCTTGGACCATATTTTGTATTCTCTTGTTCCTTTTCAGTAATCCAGGTCTCCTCTTGTTATGGCTGATACATTGTGTCAATTTGAGAAGTTTAGTAGTTTTAACTGAGAGAAGAGAGCCAGGATTCTTACTTTATAAATATCTTTATCCTGTGCAAAGGAGAGCAGGAGATTTTGTGAGTGCTATTCCTGCCCTAATGAGGTGAGGAGTGGCCTGTGAACAATATAAGGGAGGAAAAGAGGTTCCCTTTTCCTCCCTTTTCTTCTGGCTGCTTTTTCTCTGGATGCTGCCTTGAAGTGTTGCCCCAGTGCCATCCACCCTTCCTGGATCCAGCTGATTATGGACTGAAACCTCTACAAAGTGAGCTAAACAAACCTTTTCTTCTTTCATTTTGGGTGTTAGGTATCTTGTCTAAGAGATGAGAAAAAAGTAAACAAGACACTTCTGCTTTATCTTTGCAGTCTGTATCTTTACTTGATCTTCCTTTCTGGCCAAACTTGCAACTTTTTACATCATCCTGATGGGCTTTTTGCTCTCAATTCTGAACATATATCTGGCTAAATGCCCCAGATAGAAGGCACACCACTGCTTCAACATTTGACTGCATTGAAATATCTTCTGCTTGATTAATTAGTCCATTGCCCTTAATCTCAGTCTCTAGCAAAGTCTCTGGACATAAGTGAAGTGTAGAAAAACTTTCTGCCAAACCATAACATACATCATCTGGAGTCCAGCAGCCAATGCAGTTCTTATTTCCAGCAGAACCTCCTGAGATTGATCTTTACTGGCTTTCTGGTCTTCTGTGCTCTAGCAAGAATCTCCCATCTAGAACAGCCTAAGGCATTTCAGCTCTTTTTCAGATGACATCCCTGAACATTTCCAAACTCTTCCCACAAACCATTTCCAAAGGCTCTTGAACTACATGGTTAGATATAGTTGCAACAATTACCCCACTTCTCTGATACCAAATGCTGTGTTAGTCACCCTTCTCTTGTTGCTGAGACAAAATAACTGATACCTACGTTAAAGAGTGAAAGGTTTATTTAACTCAGTTTGTAGAGGTTCCAGTACATAATCAGTTGGCTCCAAGGCAGGGTGGTATGGCAAAGGGGCAGCCATTCATGGTGGTAGAAGATAGCACATGTACCAAGAGTAAAAGAGAGAGTAAACCTCTTTTCCTGCCTTATATTTTATGCAGAATACCTGCTCTAGAATGGGTCATCTACATCCTAAGGTGTAGACATCTGCCCTTGAGCAGGTCCTCTGCTCTTTATGATGTAGAATTGCTTCTAAACTTCTCAGTTTGACACAGTCAACCAACCATTACACATCACTTCATCTGGCTAGGGTAAATGTGTTTAGTTTTCCCCCCTATCTTCCCTCAGCAACAAGAATAGATAATTTGACTCATTTCATTGCAAAGAAGCTGCTATCAGTTAACTCAAGTTTTGTGTTTGTTGCATTTTCAGTGCATAAAAAAGGCTATGTGAGGTTATCTCTCTCACTGGCTTTCTCTGAACGCTTGTGCACCCAGCCACAGAGACACTCATGAATTCCACTAGGTTTTCTGTGCTACACAGATTTTTTTCTACTCCATCTTCGAGCTCTCAGATTGCTTTTCTTTTATGTGCTCTATTCATTTGTTAGTTTCAGATCTGTGTTCCATCATTCAAACAAGCACTATTATACAGTTGTCATTCTAGAGTTTTTTGGCTATTATTATTATTATTATTATCACCACCATTATTGTAGTGTTGGTAATGGAATTTAGGGCTTTGTGTGTGTTAAGCAAGTACTTAAGTGCTGAGATACACACTCTGGTTTCAACCATTATTAGCTAATACTGTAGTATAATCTCCTATTTGGATAGTGACACATATTATGTATATTTTAGCACACACTGAAGTAAATGTAGGACAGTAAGAGCATTATGGGCAACACAGGGATAAATGAAATTAGTTGCTTATAAATTCCTTACCTTCCTCATGAAGTAATACATAAAAATTTAAACACAACTCGATAGATATTATAATCTCTAAATTCCAACATACTAGCCATTTATCATATATAACTGTTTATGATTGTTTCAATTAATTAAAATGAAAGATAAAATTCAGTTCCTTGTCATACTAAGCACACAAGTATGAAGTGCAGTAGTTCTGGTTTGGCTAAATTAATGCCATACAAAGTAGATTTCAATACAGTGCTATCCCTGAAAATAAGGTAGGATGTGTCATAATGATACAACATATGAAGGTCTGTGGGATACCCTTGAAGTAGGGCTTATAGGAAATAAATAGCTTTAATTATTTATATTAGAAAAGAAATGTCTATAATCAATTATCTAAGCTTTCATATTCAGGAGCTAGTATCAAAGGAGCCATGTTAGACAGAAAATATATAGTCAGAGAAAGACTGGGATGCCAAAGAGGTCAGCACAAAAAAATACAGACAGCAGAATTGAGGTGCATCTGAAGAAGGCCAGACCTCATGCCTCCTTACAGGATAAACAGTAACTTGAAACTGTACTGTAATTAGCACCATTTGGTCTAGGAAGTTCAGCTAGGCAACAGTTGTCCATGTGGGTGACCAGAGGGTTAAGACCCAGTGCTTCCCAAAATTCCCATTGTTCTTTCCATGTGCCTTTGCTATGTGACTCTTATCCTGATCACATCAGTGTTAGCTAAGAGGCTACACTTATACTCCTACAGGTTTATAGCCTGACCCACACTGTACCCAAGTTGTGATTGTGGTATATAAATTACCCTTGACAAAGGGCATCAGTGGACACCACATTTACAACTCCTCCTAAAAATCTAGGAGCTATAATTCAGTTCCTTGTTTCCAATAAAACTCTCCTAACTTCTTCCTTTGGTTTGCAACTTCATTCCTTGATGGTGTAAGACCACAAACGCCACACATTTAACATCTAACAGTTTGAGTTATTTCATCATTTTGGAGGTCCCACCAAGATCATTGGAAAGAGGTAAGAGTTCAGTCTTGCTTCTTGGCATTTAGTATTTTGACTAGATTCTAGACTGACTTGTTTGGGTAATAAAAAAATTGTTTCTTGTTGTTTGCATTGTGTTAAAAATTGATAGCATGGGAAATTTTGAGGTGTTCATATTTGGGTTTCTTTGATAGAATATCTTTTATTTTTCAAATAGGGCTTTGTAGTCCTTCCTGGAGGTGTTTGGTAGTTACAGATTTTTTAAATCATTTTTTGGCTCGCAGCTTTAACTCTCAGATGTGTCTAAGAATTAAACTGGAAGCCATGGGATAGGTTTTGGAAGTTCACATCTGTAGGGCAGTTGTTATTGGTTCCATTTCCAGTTAACACTCCTGAACCCTTAGGATATGAGTGGTCATCTATAAGGGCACCAAAGTTAGGCATTCCTTTAGAGACTATATAACTCCCATTCTTGGATTAAGGGCGAATCAAGACTCATGCTCATCCAGGAAGGCACACATGAGAGTTTTGGCTGACCTAGTCCTTAGACAGGAGTTTTCACATGATCTGTAGGAGAAAATGCCCATCCTGATAGCCAAGTAGAGGAAACTGATTTTTGGGTGACACTGGAGAGAGATACCCTCAAAGCATGCATATTTATGGTCCCAAAACAATATAGCTTAAAGGAGCATTTACAATCTATTCTTTGATCTACTTTCCTTCTCTCTTCAGCCCTCTCTTTTAAAAAGTTAAAAATGTTGTTCAGGTTCTTTGATTTTGAGTTTAATATTCTGCTTGGTAATACTGCTAGAGTCAAATATGGCTTTTTGTCTTTTGAGGCATGTTTTGCTAAGAACTGAAGACTTACCTCGAGAAGAGCTTTAGTCTTGATTGTGCAAGATGGTAAGGTTATGGTTCCTGTGCCTTGCATGGAGTTGCTCTTCTTTCCCACCATTCTATATCCAGAGAAATGCTAATTGAGGCTTGAATAAGAGCCTACAATTAACTATGAACCAAAGGGGTCATAAGATCAGGAGGAAAAGGATCCACCTTACATGTGTATAAATCCAGTTCTGGTCACTTCCTTGAGCACATCTAGCTTACTGCCTCTGGCACTGGATAGGGTTAAACCTAAGAGATTTCTTAAATAAATCAGTGCAGAACAAGAGGGATAGACAAAGGTGCCTTCTTTCTCTCTGTTTCTTTTGGAAATTAGAAAGAACCATCATAAGCAGACATCTTCACCAGGGAAGAATGAAGCCATGCCAGGCCTTTTTCCTCTACCTTTTGGCA
>PVJX010027833.1:0-24487 GCA_004027295.1 Dolichotis patagonum
GTGATGAATTTCTGGGATCCTGATTATTATATGTCTGGGAATAGCTCAGTTTTGTTTGTAGCTGGCTGGAGTTCTGTATGCCTCATACATCTGAGTATCATTTCCTTTTCCTGTGCTTGGGAAGTTTTCATTAATTATCCATGAATAGCCTTTGTATTTCCTTTGTGTTTTCCCCTGCTTCTTCACTCACATTTTTTATTCTTAAGTTATAGATCCTCTTGTTGTCTTCTAGCCTTTGTATTGTTATTGCCTGCTTCCTTGTTATTTTTAAGAGATCTTTCCTTTCATGATCAGACATTGCAAACTTATCTTCAAGTTGTGTTAAGCTATCTCTAGATTCTGTCAGGCAATTTTTATAGCTTTTGATGGAGTTTTTAATTTCCTGGTAATCTCTTTGAATCTCTTTAATGTTTTGTAGGTTTTCTTTATATTCTTCATTGAATGTTTCTCTCCTTTTATTGTGTTCCTCCATTCTTCTGTCTGTGACTTCTTGAGAGGTGCTTAGCATTTATTTTATTAATCTTCATATGTCTTGCTTTACTTGAATTAATATTTCACTTTTGAGCTCATCTGTGATGTCATGAAGATATCTTTTACGTGCACTGATGCCATGTCTGATATTGTATGTTTGCTGTACTCAATCTCTTCTGTATTTACCTCTCCAGGATCAATATTTGTAGGTTTGGGAACTGGAAGCTTTTTCTTATTTCTTTCTCTTGTCATGTTTTTGGTTTCTTCCATACAGGTGTATAGTGAAAAGACCCCTTTTCTTGTTGTTTATGGTTCTTTTAAAGTGTGCTGGATAGGGATTTCTGCTCAATCCAATTTGTTGGTGGTCATGGAGGTGCAAGCAAGGGCAGAGAATGCTGCCCCTCCACTTTGAGCCAGTCAACCAGTGGGGACCTTTACAAGGTTAGTGTGTGCTGCATGTATGGAATTGTTTTGGGACAACTTATTGGGTCCTGGCCAGGGGCATGACTCAGGCCAAGCAGATCTCAAGAATCTGCTGTGTAAGGAGCAACCAACTGAAGTCACTACTATTCCTTGTTCATGCCATCCTCCCCAATTCCAACATGTTGTCCATTTGGTCACCCTTTTCCTGTGGGAGGGTCTTATTCTGAGTGCAAACCACTGGTTAGTGCAGGTCTCCACAATGGCTCTGTTCTCCATTGGGCTAGCCAACCGCTGGCCTCAGTGTGACCATGGCTCTGGTGGTAAGTATGCCATGACTGCAAGTTTGGGCAGCTCCAATGAGAGCTCTGTGGCCATGAATCAGAGTTTCTCCAATGGTAGCCCTGCCACCACATATTTGACCAGCTCTTTCCTCTTTAGTTTATTCCTGGATTGAGAGGATCCATCTTCCTCTTTTTGGTCCCTTCCAGGATGTTTTATTCTGGCATCTGTGTTGTTTCTCTCAGGGAGGCTCTGCATTTTGCTGCTTACTGATCTGCCATTTTAGCTCTAACTCCTATCTCTAAATATCTCTCAATTTAATTAAATTCCTTGCAAATTCTTCTACCTCTATCAAGCTTATGTGGTTTTTATCCAAGTTTTTGTATAGTTTGTTTATTTTGCTGTTAAAAGATGACTATAAAAATGATTATAATTATACTCACAAAATAGGTCCAATTTGACAGCCAGAGTAGATAAGGAGATAGGGTCCATGAAGATGTTCTGTATAGGAAAGATAATTAACCTGAAAGAGGGTGTATGGACTGAAAGTCAAATATGAGAAAACAATGCTCTATGAGACAGGGAACCAGAGAGAAATAGGAGCAACCCAGCCAGCACCTGCAGATAGGTTGGAAAGACAGGATACTTTTGTGTAGTAGAGAACTACTCAGCTATAACAAAGAAAAATCTTGAGACTTTTATAGGTAAAGGAATACAACTCGAGATCAAGCCCAGGAGTCAAAAAGTTCAGAACCAGTTAGGATGAATTGCAGATTGCTCCCCCCAATCTAAAAACCAAGGGAGTTAGTGGGACCCAAAATAAGCAGTGCACTACTATGGGAGTGAAAGAGGAGGAATTGTCTAAAAAAGGAAGGCAGAGGATGTTGTTAATAGGGTAACATGTTTTAAAATTTACATTATTCTTACCACTCTGCTTAGATGGATTATATGCTGTTACAGTTTGTCTACTTACACTAGATTTGAGGGCATGGTCATCTATTGCAAAAATAGCAGGACGTATTATGGTAATCATCTTTAACTTCCTATCAACTTAATCTGAAGCTCTGTATAACTTATACTGTCTTATTATGACTGATCTTATTTGAATCTGGTTTGTTAAATTGCTGTTTTGTATTGTCTGATTTTATTCAAGTCTGTTATGATTGATAGTATCAAATCTAAGAGTATAGGCAGCTACACTGAAGATGACAAGATTCACTAGGATACCCACTGTTGTTTGATTATTGCCTGCTTTTCAAGTCTTATAATGTTTCCAATGCTTTGTTTTTATTAATGTTGTTATGCACTGCTGAGACATTGCAGATCACCTTGTATTGTGGTTTCATATGACTTTTTTGTTTCATAATTCTCTAGAAATTGTATTGTTTTGTCTTGCTTTGTTTTATTTTTCCCTCTACTACAAAAAGTATATATATATATATATATATATATATATATATATATACATGTATAGAGTATATATATATATATATATATATATATGTGTGTGTGTGTGTGTGTGTGTGTGTGTAGAGCTTATGAACAGTTTATGAGAACCAATTATATAATGCATGATGAAATGAATAACTACTTTGGAGAAAAAGAGACACTATAGTACCCAGTGCTGAATCCATAATGTCATGATGTAAAATCCAGGAGTACTATCATTCTTTGTTCAAAGTGATTTTAGCTTGTTTCATTTTGTTTAAGTTCAACACACAAGGAGGTATGGACAGCTGTTTTGAAGAGAATGAGGGATACTATGACAGCCATTCTTGGCTTCCCTATTGTCTGACCTTGAAGACCTGAGACACCTTCCTTGTCCTATTCAGATCAGTTCCATACTATGCTCTTTCATGGAAAGTCCCTGTGTGTGAAGATATGAACAACTATTTGGAAGAAAATAAGAGTCAATATGATACAGAGTGAATATCTCTGATTGTCTAGCTTTTAAATTTATGTCTCTTACATTGCTTTCTTGTGACCCACTTTGTTATGTTTTGTTGTGTTTAATTTTACCCTTTTGATATAATTGCATATATGTTTAAGTGTGTAAAATGGATGACCATATTACTGTTTTTGTTAGATCATGGAGCAGAACTTTTAACAGTCTCACTGTATGATTGTCTACTTTGCATGTTTTAATTTTGTAATTTGAACAACTATTTCCAAGATGTCAGTATGTAATTTATCAAGTAATGATATCTCAGTGGGTTTTTTTTGTTCTTTTCCTTTTTTTCTTGGAATTCTGTATTATTACTATCCTTTATTCTGTTTTGTTTTGTTTTTCTCTTTAAATAAAATTTTAAAAAATAGGTCCCATTTGCACCAAAGTTTATATTTTTTTTATTAATCAACTTTCTTGTTGCTATGACAGACTACCTGACATCCATAACTTACATATGAGGTTTATCTGGGTTGTATTCTCAGAGGATTCAGTTCATAGTCTTTTGGCACTCAAGGGGGAACATTCTAGTTGTAGAGAAAGTGCTAATTCATGGTAGCAGTGAAGTGATGCAGTGGAATAGTTCAGAGAGGAAGTTCCTGGAACTAAACATAGACCCCAAGATCCTACCTCAATGACCTTCAGAGACACACCCAGAAGTATGCTTTGCTAGTTCCATGGGCAGTTCCCAAGTCAATCAAATTGACAAGCTTAAAACTAACAACAGTCATACCCTAGTCATTTCTCCCAGAGCCCACATACTCTTTATCATCTCTCATTCTGCACCATAATTTTCAAGATTGGATCCATCTGTTACTATATTCTAAACTCTGTAAGATGAACAGTACACAAAATTCTATCTATATGCCTTTTATTTTTCTTTCTTGTTTTTTTAAATTTTCATCTTTTTGGGACAAAGTCTCAGTGGCCTTCAGCTCACTTTCTAGCCCTGGATGGTCTGGAATTTGCAACCACCTTCCTGCCTCAGGCTCTTGAGTGCTGGGATTACAGCTCTGTGCCACCACCCCCAGTTATGCACAGTATCCTCTTTTGCAATAACTATAAGAAACACATGGCCAATTATAAAATAAATGCCTATAGAAATTGTTGATTTATTGTAATGGATGCATGGAAATTAGTGCATGTGGGAAATGATGAAATATTTGTATATGACAGTCACAGATATTTGAATTCTTAATTTTAAATGTATTTTAATTTGGAACCTTAGCTTCATTTTCCATCAGTTCTCTAGAATACTGTAAATCAAATTTACACAAATACAGTTAAGGTCACTTATGTAACACAATGACAACAATTTTACCAATCTAGTCTGAGACAAATTGAGGTCAGAGTACATTTTCTTATAACCTTGCTCTTACCTTTCTTCCATGAACTGCAGAAGGTTTCAATTTACTGAAGCACCCAGGTAGGTAAGATCCAATCAAAGTAAAAACAAAATCAATAAATGCTAACCCTGAAGGGCTAAATAGTGGTGACATCAGTTACAAAAAAAAAAAAGTATTTTGCAGGTTTGAAATACTGTTGTTCTACAAAGATAAGAGAAGTAAACCACAACTATGAGGTACTTTGTAAATTTTGTTTTCCCTAATATATTGAACAGACAGGCAAAGAGATAACAGCATACATGATATTATGTGGTTGACTAGTACTAAATGATGAAAGAAAATCTGAATTTCTCACCCTGGTAGCAAAATATTTTCACAATGCAGCATATTTTTAAAAATGTTATCTACAAAGAGACCTTTATAAAACTTTTTAAATGTTTGTTATCGCACTTGTATAAATGGTTATTTTTCTTTCTGTGAATGTTTTAAGGACTATATGAAATGTTTTCATGAACTTTTTGAAATAAAGTGTAATAAACATAAAGGAAGGAACTATGGCTCTAAATATAAAGAAAAAGCATTGTATTTCTGGTTTGTATTCATTAGATGTATTTATACATCAAATGAATTCAAACCCTACTGCCAGGTACACAATCACTGCTGAAAGTTAATGATGGAAGGTTGCAGATTTTGCAGAAGAAGTGTGTAGTAAGAAGAGTCTAGTGAATTAGGGGTGTTGTGATGCAGGCAATTAGAATAAAGTGTTATAGGCTGTCACACATGACAACAACAGGTTTATATTCTGAGAAGTGTGAGGAAGGTGTTTTGCCATTAAGAAAGCATTATTAAACATACATAAAAAAGTAAAGTGACTATAACTTCACTAGGGATGCATTGTTATGGAACCACTGTGGAATGTGCAATCATTGATAAAACATCGTGACATCGTACTCATGTTTATCTATGGTGCAAAATCACACAGATCTACATATGTAAATATATTCAAATCTTTAGATTTCAATATAATATACAAATGAATAATTCTAATGCCTTGAAAGTATATCTTCAGATACTGTTGGAAAACACTAGGGAAATAGAACCTGAAGAATGAGGACCTTATGAAACCAATTAAGTAGGATATATGAAAATCTGTCAAGCTATAGGTAAGGAATAGATTATCCTGTAAAAATTAATCTGCATTTTCAATGAATGCAGTTTTGTCCTATATAATGAAGTTTGAATAAACAGACTCAAACATTCACTTAATCATTCAATAAATATTTATTGAGCAACTGCCATGTACAGCACCATTAAAGTGCATGGGACTCATAGATGACAAAAACAACAAACAGCCTTTTACTTCTTATATAGTTAAATTTAAAAGAAACATATTAAATAAGTTAATAAGTGAGTATGTTAGAAAGCAAAAAATCCAGAGAAAGATAATAAAGTTGAACTCATTGATTGGGACCAGGCTGTTTAAGAGACAGGGCTTGGACAAAACCAATTGAGATGACCAAGATAGGACATATTAAAGAAAATTTTGAGTAAATACTTACAGGAGGTGACCTGTTGAACTGCAAGATAAATTCTGTAAGACGTGTGTAATTCAGAGGGAAAAGTTTTAACTAGAGAAAAATTTGGAAGCAAGTGAAGAAATAGAAGGAAAGGCCAGGAATAAATAGGAATGCCAAGCCATTGAATCTTGTGGCCCCTGTCACAACTTTAAAAATATGAGAAGACAATATGATGTGTAGAAAAAGAGCATAATATGACTTAAAATTTTAAAAATGTCTGTATCTGGTAACCCAAGAAGCCACTTTGAAGATAACTATGCAAAATAGCAACCTTTGTTAAGTTTCTACCACCTTGTTTTGAAAGCCTATATTGTTATTATTTTTGCTTTTTGGTATCATTTATTTGTCTCCTTTCTGGTTCTTCTTGTATTTTTTGTTTTGTTTTGTTTTTCTCTCCTTAAAATAAAAAAAAATTCTTCTAGTTGAGTTATGTAGTGAAATAAACCTATGGTATTATGTACACTCTGCAAAATTAACTTACTTTTTATACACTAAATCTAACCCACTGCTCATTGAGCAAAATATGCTTCTTTCAAATGACACTAGCAATTACTGTGATGATAAAAATACTAACAGAAAGATAATTCCAATTTTGACATTATTAGACATGTTACAAAAACTATATTCAATTTTATTACCACATTTGGAATTACATCAATTAAAATATTTTCTCTCTTGCTATAGTTGTACTTTCAAAATATTTCAGGTCTTTCATCTTGTTCCTCAAAGTTCAAATTATTCCTATATATGCTAATAATATATTAGATAATGTGTTGTAAGTATATTAGTACATTGATGTTTAATACAGGTATTGAATGAAATATCTAAATGTATGGTAATTCTGAGTAGAATTCATGATAGTTATTCTTAAATAAATGTTTTAAATTTGCTGTAGTACTGCATTGCTAATCAAGCAAATTATTAGGCATATATTGATTGTAATACAATTTGCTGATTACTATTTGCAAATGAATCACACTAGGACATGATAGACTGTCTTTTGATCAAACCACATAGAGACCCTATATTTTAGCTATATACTGTAGGCCTCTTTATTTAACATAACAAATGAGTAAGAATATTTTCATGACAACTTTTTATGGTCTCATATTTCAATTTTTAAAAATTGGCTTATATAGGAAAATACCAAATGCTTTTAGAAACCAATGTTTTTGTCAAAGCTAGTTCACTTTGAAATAATACAAATTGTAGCTTTCTTATAATTTAAGTGACATCTTCAGACTGGATGAAATTTGCACTGCAAGTTGAAATGTTGAGACATGTTAAAGAGAAACTGACTGCCATGTTATAAGAATGAACAGGAAAGAGAGTTGCAAACACAGATTTAACAAGTTTGCAGATTTCATGCCTAGTAGATTTGAGACAGTTTCCCAGAAAAGAAGATGCCCAAGTTAAATCTTGAAGGCAGATGGAAAGTAGCTGTATGACTCAAAGCATGAACTATAAATACTAGCACATAAGAGATCTGTGAGAAATAGTGATGAAACAACAGGCACAAGATAATGAAGTGTCTTATTGACATATTAGGGAGATTGTAATGCCACGGGCAACAGAGGGTCATTAAACAATTTTTATCAAGATGAAACCTTATGCTCATGGTTTTTATATAAAAGATTTATGATGGGTGAAAAATCAGAGGCAAGGATCCAAGTAAGGATGGTATTATTTTAGTTTAGCTTATGGACAGAAAAGGGCTATAATGCTATATGGCACCAGGGAGAGAAGGAAGGGGAGTTTTAAATAATAAATTAGCTAGACATGGAAAAACATAATATGTTAAAAAGATGAAAGCCCAAGATAAATAATAAAATACAAACATTTACAACAGTTGCATATTTTGTACTAGCCAATGTAAAATGAGAAAAAGTTTTGTTTAGAAAACATAGGGAGGCAAAGTTATGTAAATGTCAGTTGTGAGATCTTCACTGGATATGCAAATAGAGACATAAGACAGATAATTGTGTATCGAAGCTTGGAGCTCAGATAGAAGTCAGAGCAAGAGAAACTGGTTTTTCTTCATTGAAGTTTTGAGAATAGATAAATTATCCCATTATAAGAAACTTTATGCTTCTCTTTTTTATAGAAGTTATAGTGTTTTGTAAAATAGAACATGAAAAAATATTTTGTCTTATATTTTTATAGTGTATTGAATTTTCCTTTCAAATTAAAAATCAATAGGTGCTCTGCAATAAACCAACCAATTTTCTAAAATTTCTTCTGGTTTTGATTGCCAGTAATTTTACTTGTATATATTCCTTCTGAATCTTTGGATGACTTTCTGCTGTGACTCTCTAATGCATGTTATTATGAATCTCATTATGCTATTTTATGTTCTTTTTTGTTTATTTTGGAATAAAGTAGATATGTGGTAACCTGATATTTATAAAGTACATAGAATGCTTTCAGGCTACCTTTCTATCTCCATGGATACTAGTACATGATTCATTAGTAGATGTTAATTTACAATGTATTTCTGTCTGGAGTCCCTGGCAAAAATGCTCTGAATTAAGTATTTACATATCATTGGTTTATGGGTATACAATCAAGATTAGGGAGTGACTGAAGTTAAAAAGTGCTATAGTGACCTCAAGGGATACCAAGGATGAGCTGTCCTCAACTGAGACAAGAGGTCTGGTCCTTTCACTTGATTGTCAGCTATTCTTTGAATGTAACCTAACCTTTTCACAAGGGCAATTCCATCAGAAAGACTAAGCAGCAAATTATCAAGAGCCAGTGTTAGCAATGTGAATGAGTGCTTCATCCTGAAGCGAGCGGCATCATTGTCCCTAATTACATAGCCACTTCATTCCATTTGATCTACATGCTTCTAATAAGTTCACCCATCTGGTTCAGGTTCTTCAATGTTACATTTTGTGCTATCTCTCAAAAAGCATGTAATATGCTGGTAAATAAGTTAATTTACACTCCTGTTCTTTTCTATTTCAATGGTGTCATGGGTAAATTCATTTTCTAGATTCTCCTCACATTGTGTAGCAATTCTTATGGCCTGAGTGGCTTAATGGAAAGTTGGAGATGACTCTAATCTGCCAATGATGATATTTCAATTTTCAGGCAATGCAGTTATCCACTTAATTTTAAAATTGTATATGGAAAGAGCATCAAAAAATGTCATTGAATTAACTGAATTCCAAACATACTGTGGTACCACCATTTTGTAACAATAATTCAGCTTACTTGAAAGTGCGTTCATTCCTCAACATGAGTAACCGTGTGATAATATAGCCTAAATTTCAATGGAGCTATTATTTTGTCATCTAGTAAAATGTTTCTTACTTTTGAGGTATTAACTATATTTACAGAGCTGAAGTTTTCAGGATGGGACACTTTATGAGTTATTTACAGAAATAATAAGACACTATACAATTTATGCACTTTGGTTTGTATTTATTGAGGAAAAACAGCATCTAAATATTGGTGATTTCAGCATATACCATAATCTGGATGATACTGTCTCTTATTTGGATCTAAAATGTCCCTCAAATATCTCATGATTTTGAAAATTGATTTGGTAATAGGGAGATAATCTCTTTAATGAAATAATACTACTCATAGCTGATGACATTTTGTGGAGACTGGGTTAGATTGGAGGGGGAAGGTAACTATAACCATAGCAATAAGAATAAATCCTTGTCTCCAGCTCAACCATTTTCTTTGGCCTCCTGGCTACCATGGCTTGAACAGCATTCTCCCATCATCTTTCTCCACTATGACCTTTATACTTTAAAGCCTACCTAGCCAGTAATGAACCCACTATAACTGTAAGCCAAAATAAACTTTAAATTCTCACTGTCATGCATTGTGTCCCTGAGACAGAAAAGTGATTATTACAATGTCCCATCACTACAGAGTATCAATTATAACATGGTAACACTGCTAACACGATAAAAGTGCATTCAAATACTTTTATAAAACTCATCAATCCTATACTTATGTGCCATTGCCAAATCACTGTAATATTTTTTTTTATTTTAAAGAAAATAAAACAAAAGAGGACAGAACAAAGCAGATCAGAACAGAACAACATAAGCAACACAGCACTTTACAATAAGACAACTAGACATTAACAGTAGCTATCAAAAAATCTCTTTCTTTGCTATAGTTGAGCATAGTTTCAAATACAGCAATATGAAACATAACAAAATAGTATAAAACCATTCAAAAGAATTAAAGAATTGCAGGCATTCTGAACTGAATAACAGAGAATGATCAATGGCTACTATAATAACTTATTTTCAATAAAAAAATTGCAGCCTTTTTGGGGCTGCAGGGCACTGGCAAGGGGCGACAGAGAGACGACTCTGGAGATCAGGCTGATGGCACAGATCTGATTTTACTACGGAAGTGCAGGAGTATATATAGACTGAAGTGGAAGAGCAGAAGTGAGCTCAGAGGAAGGGTGGGATTGAGCTTCAGGAAGGGCAGAAGTAGGCTTAGGGAAGGTGGGGATGCACTGCAGGGTGGGCTCTGAGTAGGTAGGCCCTGGCAGGGGTGCTATATTCTGTGTGCCAGGGAACAGAGAGTTTAGAGTATGCTCAGACTCTTTCTTCTGCCAGGGCAGCCATCCAGACCTCAGGACCTCAATCTCCCACAAAAAAATTGTTTATACTATCACATATACTAAAATCCAATAGGACACAACATGATAGAACCGATGGTAATAGAAGAATAGAAGCATGGTAGGACTTCAAAGCAAGACAATATATCAGCAATGGCTGCATAATGTTTTGTTTTCTACAAAACAGCTGTTCATACCATACACATAATAAAGTCAAACAAAACAAAGTAAAACCATTCCAACTGATGAATGAAAGCATTGAAATGCTTCATGCAATGAAATTGGAATCATGATTACCATAAAATTGTGTATAATCTTAGCAACTCTCATACTAGGGAGAATATACGGTATTTACACATGTGAATTTGCTTTATTTCGCTTATGAGTATAGTCTCAAGTTGTGTCCATTTATTTATAAATATCTCAATGTGATCATTCTTTATAGATGAGTAGTACTTCATTGTATAAAAATACCACAGCTTTTTTTTATCTATTCCTCAGTTGATGGGCACTTAGGCTGTTTCCAAGATATGGCTATTACAAATTGTGCTGCTAAAAACATGGGTACACATATATCACTGTGGTATGATGTTTTCATATCATCTGGGAATATGCCTAGATGTGGAATAGCTGGGTCAAATGGGACTTCCAATCCAAGCTTTTTTAGAAATCACCAAACTGATCTCCACAGTGGTTGCACCTATCTATATGCCCACCAGCAGTACAGAAGAGTTCCTTTATCCCCACTCCTTCTCCAGTATTTGTTCTTGGTATATTTTTTTTGTTTTTTTTTTTTTGTTTTTTTTTTTATAGTGGCTATTTGTTCTGGGGTGAGATAGAATCTCAACATTGTTTTAATTTGCATTTCTCTAATGACTAATGATGATGAACATTTTTTCATATATTTATTTGGCATTTGTATTTTTTCATCTAAGAACTGTGTATTCATTTCAGATGTACATTTTATGACTGGGTCTTTGAATTTCAAAGGTCTGATTTTTTTTTTAATTCTGTATAAATTCTAGACAGAAGTCCTTTGTCTGAGGGACAGTATATTAAGATTTTATTTCCCAATTTGTGGGTTTTCTTTTCACTCTGTTAGGGAAATCTCTTTTGACATTTAGAAACTCTTTAATAAGATGTGGTCCCAGCTATTGATTCTGGGAAGTATTGCCTGTGCAGTTAGATCCTTGTTCATGAATTCTCTATCTGCCCCTATAACTTAGAGTTTTTTACCTAAGTTTTTTACCTGTGTTGTGTTCCAGCACATTTAGTGTTCCTCTTTTAATGTTCAGATCTTTGATCCATTTAGATTTTAGTTTAGTACATGGTGATAGGCATGGGTCTCATTTTAGTCTCCTCATATGGATAGCCAATTTTTACAGCACCATTTGTTAAAGAGATGGTTGTTCTTCCAAAGAGCATGTTTGACCCCTATATCAAACATAAGGTTGTTGAATGAGTTTGTGGTTGTGGTTGTATCTTCCAGTCTAGTCCATTGATCGTCAGGTCTGTTCTTATTCCAGTACCATGTTGATTTTATTACAGCAGCCTTGTAGCACAATTTCAAGTCAGGGATTGTGATGCCTCATGCCTTGCCTTTGCAGCTTAGAACTGTCTTTGCTATTCTAGGTCTCTTCTGTTTCCAGATGAATTTTAGGAGTGATTTTTCTAGATCTATGAGGTATGTTAGTGGTATTTTGATTGAGATTATGTTGAATCTGTATAATAGTTTTGGGAGAATGGGCATTTTCACAATATTTGTGCTTCCTATCCATGAACAGGAGATGTCTTTCCATTTTCTGAGGTCCTCTTCGATTTCCTTTCCAGGGTATTATAATTTTCCCTGTATATCTCTTTTACTTCTTTTGTGAGATTAATTCTTAAGTATTTCAGTTTTTTGGATGCTAGTGTGAAGGGTGTGGCTTCTCTTACCTCTCTCTCAGTATATTTATTGTTAGTGTACAGGAATGCTATTGATTTTTGAGTATTGACTGTGTATATAGCTGCATTTCTGAATTTATTTATTATATCTAGGAGTCTTTCAATAGGGTTTTGGGGGGCTTCTATGTAAAGTATTATGTAATCTGCCAATAATGATAATTTAACTTACTCTTTTCCTACCTTTACTCTTTTTATTTCTCTCTCTTGTCTAATTGCTCTGGCTAGTATTTCCAGCACTATGTTGAATAGGAGTGGTGATAGGGGACATCCTTGTCTTGTGCCTGATTTTAAGGTAAAGGCTTTCAGTTTTTGTCCATTTAGTATAATGTTAGCTGTTAGTTTGTCCTAGATGGCCTTAATGATATCGAAGTACGTATTGTCTATTCTGAGGTACTGTAGGGTTTTTACCATGAAATGGTGCTGGAGTTTATCAAAAGCTTTTTCTGCATCTATAGGGATGATCATGTGGTTCTTACTTTTGGCTCTATTGGTATGGTGTATTACATTTACTGATTTATGTATGTTGAGCCATATCTGCATTCCTGGATGACTCCCACTTGGTCTGTGTGAATAATCTTCTTGATGATTTGCTGCATCCTGTTTGCTAATATTTTATTGAGAAATTTTGCATCTATGTTCATTAGGAAGATTGGCCTATAGTTCTCTTTTTTAGTTGGGTCTTTCTCAGGTTTTGGTCATAGAGTAATATTTGCTTCCAGGAATGACTTAGGAAGAATTGCTTCCCTTTCAATTTCATTGAAGAGTTTGATAGAAATTGGGTTATTCAGCAGTTTTACATCTTCCTGATCCAGCTTTGGTAGTTCATATGTATCTAGGAATCTGCCTATTTCTTCTGTGTTATCGAACCTATGAGAGTAGAGGTTTTCAAAATAGGTGTTGATGTTCTTCTCTATTTCCATAGAGTCTGTGGTAATTTCACTTTTTTCATTCCTTATTGCATGAATTTGAGTTTTTTCTTTCCTTTTTTAAATAAAGTTGGCTAGGGGCTTATCAATTTTATTTATTTTTTCAAAGAACCAACTCTTTGATTCGTTGATCCTTTGTACTGTTTTCTTAGTGTCTATTACATTAATTTCTGCTCTAATCCTTATAATTTCCTCCCTTCTTTTGGCTTTGGGCTTGGCTTGCTCTTCATTTTCTAAATGTTTGAGTTGTAGCATCAAGTTGTTTATTTGTGTTTGTTCTGTCTTCCTGTTGTGGGAACTCAGTGCAAAAATTTTCCTCTGAGAAAATTTTCATTGCATCCCACAAAATCTGGTAAGTTGTATTTGTGTTTTTTGTTTGATTGTAGATGTTGTTTAATTTCTTCTTTAATTTCCTCCATTACCACAGGTTGCTCAAGAGTGTATTGCTCAGTTTCCATGTGTTTGTGAGGTTTTTGCAATTGATTTTATCATTAATTTTTAGTTTCCTGGCATTATGATCTGATAACATGCATGGGATAATTTCAATTCCTTTGCATTTACTTAAATAGGTTCTGTGGGCTACTATATGGTCTATTTTAGAGAATGTCCTATGTACTGCCTAGAAGAATGCATACCCTGATGTTGTTGGATGTAACACTCTATATACGTCTATAAAGTCAATTTGTTCACAGGTGTGATTCAGTTATGTTATTTCTTTGCTGATTTTCCGTCTAGTTGATCTGTCCCTCTGTATCAATGGTGTGTTAATGTCTCCTGTTATAATTGTGTTATTGCTTATTTGATTTTTTATTTCTGTTAATATTTGCTTTGCGTAGCTGGCTGCTCTGGAATTTGCTGCATATATATTTAAGATTGTTATCTCTTCCTCTTGAAGTTTGCCCCTAACTAGTGTGTAGTGACCTTCTTTATCTCTTTGGATCATTCTTGGTTTTAAAGTTCACATTTTCTGCATACAAAATAGCTACTACCACTTTTTTTGGTTTCCTGTCACATGAAGTATTGTTTTCCATCCTTTGACTTTCAGTCTATGAGTTTCCTTTTGGCTTAGATGGGTTTCTTGTAGACAGCATATGGTTGGATGTTGTTTCTTGATCCATTCTGCCAGTCTGTTTCTTTTGATTGGTGAGTTGAGGCCATTTACATTAATGGGTATAACTGTTACATATTGGTTTATTGTTGACATTTTATCTTTCTGCTGTTGTGTCTTTAGCTTTCCATTCTGTTTAGTTGTCTGCCTTGCTTGGTGGTTTTATCCTATGTGTATCTAGAATGTCTTTCAGTATTCTTTGTAGGGTAGGTTTGTTCGACATGAAATTTTTCAGCTGTTCTTTGTCATGGAAGTATCTTATTTCTCCATCCATTTTGAAGGACAGTTGTGCAGTGTACAACAGTTTGGGTTGGAAGTGGTTTTCCTGTAGGATCTGAAATACTTCACTCCATGCTCTTCTTGACTGCATTGTTTGTGTTGAGAAATGTGCTGTGATTCTGATAGGTTTAACTTTATAGGTGATCTGTCTTTTCTCTCTAAGAGTTTTTAGTATTCGGTTCTTATTTTGGATTTTTCGAATGGTGATTGTCATCTATTCTTATCGGTGTATTTTTAATTTGGTTATGGCTATTTGGAGTTCTATATGCTTCACTAATCCAAATGTCAGTTTCCATTCTCACGTTTGGGAAGTTTTCAGCTATTACTTCTGTAAATAGCCTCTTGATATCATTTGGGCTGTCCTCTTCTTTTTCATTTATCCCTATTAATCTTATATGTTTTTCTTTGCATCATCTTGCAGCTGTTGAATTGTTATTTCCTAATTCTTTGTTATTTTTAAAAGATCTTTCCTTTCCTGTTCACTAGCAGCAATCTTAATTTTGAGGTCTGAAATTCTATCTTCACTTTTGTTGAGGTGGGTTTGATAGCTTTCAATAGAATTTTTGATTTCCTGTATATCTCTTTGAATCTGCTTTATGTATTCTGTTTGTTTCTTATAGTGTTCATTCAGGGATTCTATCTGTTTGCTTTGTTCCTTTGATTTTTTATCTGTGTCTTCACTAGATTTGTTCACTATTTCTTTCACTACTTTTATCATTTCTTCTTTTACCTGGGCAATTGTTTCTAATTTGAATTTCTCCATAGCTTCCCCTAGTTGCTTCTTTATTTCAGTGATATCATTTCAGTCATTTCAGGTGTATGACTTCTATTTTCTTCTATGTACATGGCTCCTAGTCTTTCTTGAGATGGACTGGAATTTGAGCCTGCCTCTTGCTAGTTCCTTTTGTTATTTTTCTATATTTCCTTGTTTTGTTTGGTGTTCTATAGCTTCCTCTTGTTTTGTGGTGAATCACCTCCTGCACACTCAGCTCCTGGAGCATTCTGGGCTTCCCTACACATTCTTGGCTCCCTAAATTGAAGATGGAAGCTAGAAATGTTGAACTGGGGCTGGTGGAACCTCAGGGCACAGTCCTGTGACCTAGGGGGGTGAATATGTTCTCAACCACTGGAAGTGCTGTTCTTAAGCTCTCCTCAGGCCAGCCCAACCAGGCCAAGACTCCCCCTGTGCAGTCTCTTCCTCCTGAACTGAAAGAAGGCTTCATTTGGTGCACTGAGGCTGTGGAACATCTGGGGCTCTGTATAGTGTCCTGGGTAGCTAGCTAGAATCTCAATCGCTGGGAGAGCATATCTCTAGCTCTCCCCAAGCCAACATGGGGGTACTGGGACTCACCTCACACAGTACTAACTCCCCTGCAGGCTCTTGGTTCCCTAAATTGAAACATGGATGCTGGGTTTGGTTAACTGGGGCCAGTGGAAACTCGTGGCCCAGTCCCTTGCCTGAGGAGAGTGAATATGAACTCAACTACTGGGAGTGCTGGTTTTAAGTTCTCCCCAGGCCAGGCAATTGGATTGAAAGTCCCCCTGCATGGTCTCAACCTCCTGAACTGAAAGAAGGCCAGTGGGCGTGGTGCACTTAGGCCATGGAACTTCTGTGGCTCAGTCCAGTGTCCCTGGTAGCTAGCTAGAAACTCAATTGCTGGGAGCACATGTCTCCAGCTCTACCCAAGCCAGCCTAGGGGTACTGGAACTCACCTTGTGTGTTCTTAACTCCCCTGCAGGCTCTTGGCTCCCTAAATTGGCTCCTAAATTGAAAGACAGAAGCTGGGCATGGTGAACTGGGGCTGGTGGAACCTCAGATTGCAGTCCCATGTCCTAGGGGGGTGGATATTACTGCAGTATTTTTTTTTTTACCAGATACAATGTCGTGTCTCATCACTATGACTGGCTATGACATTTTGTAATCATTTGAGATTCATATTTGTGTACATGATTAGCATGAAAGAAGTCAAGGATCCTAAAGTTTTTCAGGAGATGAAGATTTCAGTATAATACTACTACCAGCATGTAGTGAATTGGGTTTTATTTAATTAGACATCATCAACATGATGAATCATGCTTTTGTGAGGAATTCCAGATGTTAAAATAAAGTGTTTACTGGGAAAATAGCAACATTATCATGTACCAAAGGTTATGTCAACTTATTCTGAAATGTAGCTCACATTGCATCTGAAATTGCAATTATTACTTCAATTCTTTGGCAAATGCCTAACTCTATGTTGCTTGTATAGATTTGTTGTCATTTTTTATTTATTCATTTGCTTGTTTGCAACAGAATCCTGCTTAGTAGTTCAGAATGACCTTGGATGGAAGATTTTCCTGTCTCAGCATTTTTAGTGTTGGGATTACAAGTATTAGCCCCTATGCATGTTTTACTTTACTTATGAGGCTAGACTATTAGAGCAGCTAAGGTTATAAAAAAGATTCCCTCCAGGTTTATTTAGCATATCATTTTATTCTGGATGTGACAATAACTTTGAATTTTGTTTGTTTGGCTTTACCTTTACAGCCACGTGATGATTTTGAAAACCACCTGTCAATAACTGTTAAGCATATGGGATTTTACCATATTTGCAAGCTTACAATTTATGCTGAACAAAAGATAAAAAGATTCTATATCAGAGGGAAATGAGTCAGTTACACACAGTTGAAACAGGAGCATAAAGTTCATGTTTACCTAGCTTCCCCTTTCTCTCCATGGTTTATAAAGACAGATGCAGTGGTCTCACTATATTGAACACATACAATGAGATTGCTTCACTCAAGACTCACATCAAGGTTGAAGAACACATTTTTGAGAAAATGTCTTGTGTGTATATCTCCTTTGCCCTGGTTGCAGATATCTCCTTTGTTACATTGCACAGTAAACAAAGTTGTCTTTTTCTCAAAGTTAGGCATACTTTCATTTAGTCAAGGTTATTTACTATACAATTATTTTTGAAAAGGTATTTCAGAGAAAAAAAAAAACAGTGCACTCAAGTTTTTCAGAACTATGGAAAACTGATGAAAAATTGTTGCTCTAAACTACCAAAAACTATGATATAATCAGCTCATTGGAATTTCAAATAATAATCAATGTCTAAGCATTTAGAAACAATGGGGTCTATTAAGCAGACCTAAACAGGAATTCTATCCTTTATTTGTCTCCATTATATCCTGATTTTAAAAATTGGTAAATATCACAAACACAAACTGAAGACTCAATTTCCAGTTTAGAAATAATGTAGCACTATATTTATTCTACGTTCATACTGATCAGTACTGTTTTTTGAAATAATTTCTCACATTAAATATTAAATTAAAATATTGAGATATAAATCAGTCATTATTTTTGATTATTACTTTAATAACTCAGCATCTTACTGTTAAGAAATTATGCAAATCTAGAAAGTAAAGGAACAATTGTGAAATCAGAAAAACATGAAACTACTGGGGAAAATATTTGTTAAGTGTGCATGTGTGTTCATATATTTTTTAATGGAAAAGACATGAAAATTAAAAAAAAGGTAAAGGCTGAAAAAGAGAAAGAGCAGTAGAAAGGGACAATAAATATGATGGAAATCAAGAAGAGAGAGAAGAAAGAGTGTATGAATTATAGCAGAATGGAAAAGAAAACAAGTATAACATTGGTCTAAACTACCCAGGAAAAGGATTATTAACATTTTATTTTCTAAAATACAATTCCAAACTTTTAAACTAAATTTTCCAATATTTATCTCTGCCAAACTTTCTGATATTCCTCTTATATTCTCCCTGAAATATTCCCTGTGGTAAATTTTAATGTTTCCATTTATTCTTTTTTATATCCTTTCATTTGTGAATGGGAAAGAATAGAGAAGAAAGGAAGAAGAGAAGATATCATACTTTCTAAATTGAAAGGCAGCTTCTTTTTTTCATAGTATGTTGAACAAAGATTGTTTAATATCTACTGGCATTGTTAAGGGCACAGAATCACTAGGAACTTTCTGCCGTCATTAATGAATGGCAGTAAGTCTCTGGGTCCTGCAGCAAAGAACTCTATTACTGCCGTCATCTTCAGATGACTGTCTCATTTGCCAGATATTCTGCATGACTGCTATTGAGTTTCCATCTGTCACAGCCCAGTGCTACATCTAGGACAGCCACTTCAAAAGGACAATTACTCCACTGCCTAGTGGACTTAAAAAATAAAGAAAAACAAGGTAACACTGTGGGTGTTTACACTAAATAAAACAGAGTCTCATTTATTGAGCACTTTTTACAGACGAGGTGCCCTATATATGCTTCCTTTTTAATTAATGCAAAAGTCCTATAACAGCCATTAGTGAACTCGAACTCATAAATCATTCTGACACAAAAATCAAATATAAACCTAATGTAGTTAAAATTTGACTAAGCCTCCTAATTTTTTAAACACTTAGGACTTGGTGATATTTTTAGACATAAAAATCTTCATTTAATTGTGCTACTTTTATTTTTTTTGCTTTGAGTCTGTATCTTTAGGGTATATATCCTTTTAAACACTATTTGAGACTCTTGTTTAGCTCACAAATAGTCCATAATTTTGTTTAAAAAATATACTGCTTTAGCTGTTTTAGGGCTCTCTCATTGTGGTGTTCTAGTTTTAAATTATGATGATAGTGATAATGATGATGATGATGATGATGATAATCATGATCTTAAATAGCTAAATGTGTGCATTAACCTCACATAGCTTGGAAATCTTGTGAGTAGAACTTCATTTTACTCTTTTAACTTTTCCACTCATTGTATGAGCATCCTACACACCTACATGGGTATGTTAGTAATAGTCACATGTTTTTGTGATTCATTCTATACTGAAATCAGAAATTTCTGCTACATCTGTTTATCTCTTCTGCACCTTTCATCCCAAAATGTCTAATCGATGCATCCAAGTAATTATGACATATCTTTCAAAACTAATTCTTTTATCTATGTATATTGTTCTTGTTATCAGGGATTCTGTATTTTAGTACTACTTGATTAAAGTTCTCATTTATTTTCACAATTGTACTATAAATTTTTCCATCCTTTGGTATGTATTTGTGTCTCTCTGTTATTAAATAAACTTCCCTAAGAA
This sequence comes from Dolichotis patagonum, assembly GCA_004027295.1. Classification (NCBI taxonomy): domain Eukaryota; kingdom Metazoa; phylum Chordata; class Mammalia; order Rodentia; family Caviidae; genus Dolichotis; species Dolichotis patagonum. The sequence goes on from PVJX010027833.1 coordinate 19,994, forward strand.
TAACTGTATGTATGTTCACATATGCCAGATTAATAAGCATAGTATTAAGTTTTTGTTAGTTCATGAAACAGAATAGTTTGTACTGTCATTGTTTGATTGTCCATTTATTATGCTTTGATTTTGTAACTTGAACAACTGCTCCTAAGATAATGATATGTAATTTATCAATTAGTGATTTCTTACTGTTGTTTTTTTGACTAGTCATTTACCTTTTTTTGACATTATGTATTAACAAGGAATAAGCCTTGTATTAAAAAGGAATTACCTTGTAATACAGCTATTGTTGCAATCTTATAGTCTGCTTATATACATATTACACAAAAGATTTCATGTAGTGATCCTATAGAAAAGGAATAATGCATTTCCAAATTTTACACATCACATTGAATGTCCTTATACTGTAGTTACTTACAAATTAGTAAACTAGACTTATTAAGAGGTTTTATTTTCTTAAAGCAAAATTCTTGGGAAAAAGTGGAATTTTTATGCTACAAATTTTAATATATCATATTGAATAATTTCTAAAATATATACTTCTACTTTTCTAAAATGTATAAAGTGATACTTTGCATGATATTGTATATTATATTGTGGAAAATTAAAATTGTTAAAATGTGTTTAAAAACTTATAAGTCCATAAAACTTAAAATCATTTTTGAAAAAGTGATTCCAATCTCTCACCCTTTGGCATTATATTTACTACCAAAAAAAATCAAAAGAGAGCTGTGTCATTATTGTTATAGAAGTTATTTCATCAGTGAAGTGTTTGCAAGTGTAATTCGGAACTGATAAATGATACAGGTGCAGTTTGTGAAACATAAGTAGTAAAACATAAAAATTGTAAAAAGGGTTTTGTAAGGAAAATTGAGTCCATATTCCACTTTACCCAAAGCTCTATTTAGCAAGGTTTTATTTTATTACTATGCAATTCACCAAGCACGAGTAATTTCCCCATCATTTCTTTTATCCAGTGGCAACATAAACACTCACACTTCTGGAATAAAGGAGTTGGAGTATTATAGGTTGCTCCGTTCAAGCAGCTATCTTTAAGGTTGTGTCAGCATTTCCATTATGTACCCAGTTTCTTGAAGTTTATAACTTGCAGTAAAATCTAACCCTTGGGTTGAATCTTTACTTACAGAAATATTTTTCAGTGGAACTTATGGAGACATAGCTGCAAGACACCCCATTTCTGTTAATAGAAGCCAGGTCATGAATCCTTGGCTGGCACATTGAACAGATTTATCCTGTAACTTCTCTACCTGGAGAAAATTATTTTTAATCAAAATAAAAGAAGTATTTCAGTTTGATTCCTGCAAAGTTACAAGTGTAATACCTATTCCACAGAGGTATGAATTTTCAATGGCTTTTCTATACTTAAACTGAACTCATCTTGTTTTTATTTAAAAGTGACCTTGGTAAAGGGTAAGCTATTTTATTATATTACCATGTAATTAAAAATAAGCTCATATTTTATTTCTTTAAAATCTATTGAAATATTTCCTTTCCTGTGTCAGTCACCTAAAGCTGGAAAACTATTTAGAATATGTTTTACAGAGTAGAGTAGTATTATAATAGATTATTAATGCATTACAACTCAAAGTACAGTATCTGCATTAATTCCATTAGCATGAGTTATTTGTTGATAATCCTTTAATGTGACACATAGATGTAATAGCATACAATGCTTATCTTTTTACTGAAACTTAAAGGAATACAACACAATTTATCTAGAAATTAAACTATTTTTGTTCTTATATAAATATGCAAAATTACACCAATTTAAGATTTTTAAAATGTTATATTATTTCTAATTTACACTTTTATATAAATATTTCAGCAAATTGTTTGAATATACTAACCTTTTAATTGAATAACAATAAGTAGGAATTAAACCGAATTTAATATTATCATTGAACCAGAGATAATCTAAATTAATAAACTGAAGCAGATCTAATCTTCATTATTTTCAAATCATCATAAACACTCATAAGATATAACTGCCAAATAATTCTTAATAAAATATTGAAATGAAAAATACATAAAATCACAGAATGTAAAGAATCATGAAATGTATATACTTATCATTGAAACATTAGTGTGTACATTATAATATTAATTTTATCTAATTTTATTTTATGTTTTTGGTACCAGAAACTGAAAACCTTGCACTTGCCAGGTAGGTGCTTATGCTGCTGAGCTATATCCCAGACCTATAATATTAATTTTAATATTATATTCAACCTCAATTTTGTGTTCAATAGACATGGCCATAGAGTTAAATAATTTTTAACTGTTCATATTTCAGTTAATGTCTGCGATGTATTCTCTTAATTTCTTCAAAAATCAAGTATTATTTTAAATTCAATCATTTTAAAATTCAATCACTTTCAATTCAATCCCTTTAAAATTCAAGTATATTTGTTAGTTTTGTTTTCAAAAGATGTTCAATATTTTTATTTATATATAAGATTTATATACATATATTTAAACAAAACCATTAAGTTTAATGTAAGTGATATAAATTTCATTCTCAATCACCCATTTTTCCATATGTAAGAAAAAAAGTATGGAGACAAAGGAGAAAGTTTATTAGAAAAATATTTTAAAACTAAGGAAAGTTTCTGTAAATTTGAAATAAAGTTTAGGTAGAAATGATATTTCTATGATACACATTTCCTAAGCCAATTCAGTATTTTGTAATGATTACATAAAGGGAACAATGAATTATAAACCACACTTTAAGTTACATATCTTTATGCCCAAAGTTCAGTGAGAAATAAAAGATAAAATGCTACTAGAAAAGCATGTTTCAAAATAAAATATAATTAGCAGTTGGAAATTTTGCTTTTCTTGCTTTACAAATTTCAAGTTAATGCTTCTTCTAACTTCTAACAATATTGTTGCTTGGTTGAGTGGGTAGTTTTAGAAAACTTCTTATTGTGAATCACAGGTTTAATGAAATGAAACACATAAAAGAAAAAAAAATAGTCAGTAGAGACCACAGAGAAATAGTAGAACATATATTTTACATGTTTCTCAATTTTCCAACTAAATAATGGCTAGATCTTAGAACAATATGGTTAGAGTAAGCAGTTTACACTAGTGATAGAGAGCAATTTTGAAATTGCAGTTACTTTTTTAAGTTAAGTAAAAGGTGGGAATAGCTCTCAGGACTAACATAGGTGAATGCAAGGATTACACATTTCTTTAAGTGGTTTTAAAACAACTTTTGATTATCATTAAGGCCTCTTGAAATTTGACAATATGTTTGCCTATAGAAACTTTCAGTATTAACATTAGGGTGGCTTACAATCTATCCAACTGAATAGTTTTATATAAATGCTCAGAATATCCATCACTGAATATTTCAAGTTAAGAAATGCCACAGGAATATTTGATAAGATAGAGAAAGCAAAGGTGGAGCATTGGTAATAGTGTTTTCATGGTAAGGAGGTTGGAAGATGTGGGAGACAGGTGGAGTGACTCCCCTTGAATGCAGAACAATTGTTGCAACTTTGATTATATGGAGACTGATCTCCTAATACTGATATGTACAGAGCTGGTGGTGGTATTTCCTTCTTTCTTCAATTGACTCTAAGCACTGTAGTAAGGCTAGCCAAGGCACTGGTATGTAATTTCTAAAGCTATCAGACAGTCTCCTATCTCCTCACTTAGTGCCCTCTGTAAAACCTATGAGCACAGTGGGATGGCAGAGCCATCAGCTCCAAGAATGTCAACTGGGTATGAGCCTCAAGGTAAAGAGGCTATGACTCCCCAGGACACAAAAATTCACATATCAGAAACTAAAGCAACAGCCTCATAAAACAATTCAGTGACTACCTTAATTGAATTATGCAAATTGATCCTTCTGCATATCCTCATCTCTGCATTTTGCAAAGGTGCTTTTTTCCCTACCTGGATAACCAGCTCAAGTTACTCATAATTCTCACCATCCTCACTGTCAATTCATCCTCAAACCATCCCGTTCTTCATAAGATAATAAATTTTGGAAGATGCCTAGAATCAGGGCCTTTCTCTGCACATCCTTACAGGGATTAGATTTAGGACCCCTTGGTTACCCTTCACTTTGAATATATCTTAGTGTCTTTACTCTCACCACAGGTTACATTGGTGGTGGTAGATTTTAATTAACTTGCTGGGGTTCCAATAGTGTCTCTATGGGATTACAAATATAAATTTTTGGATTGTGAGAAAAACTAAAAAAGGGATTATGATAATTGGATAACTATACTCAATATTTGGGATTACAATAACCGACAGTAACCAACTGGCTTAAAAGTCATAGTTGCTGACATTTGTTTCCAGGATCTCTTCAGGGAAACAGCTGGACCTGGAGTTACTGCAGTCTCCCCAAATGGCCTCCCTCAATCTGGGCTAGCTTGTAATATTAGGTGTGTGAGACAGACCTCCATTTTCTCTATCAAAGGACCTCATCTCCCACCATTATTAAATCTGAAGTGAGTGAGCCTG
>PVJX010027834.1:0-24518 GCA_004027295.1 Dolichotis patagonum
GTCAGGTCTGCGGGTTCATTGTGTGTCAGAGCACATGGCCGGTCTGTCCCTTGTTCCTGCTGAGTGGTACCCACTTCGGGGGTTTATCCATCCGCCTGTTGGGGACACGGAGCTGTCTCTGCTTGGGGCTGTTATGAATAAAACTGCTATGCAAATATTTCTGTGGACATATATTTGCATTTAGCGTGTACAAATGCTTAGGAGTGGAATTGTGGCATCGTAGGATAAAGTCAGGTGAGGCTTCCCCAGGAACTGTCACATACATGTAACATGTCCAACGTGGTGGCACCACTTACCTTCCCACCAGCCTTTCCCGGTGACAGAGGAGTTAAGAGCCAGGGCGCCCTCGTGGATTAATCAGGGAGCGTGGGTACTTCAGGCTGCCTCACAGTCTTGCCGGCTTTTGGCGTTGTTGGTCTTTGATTTCAGTCTGGCCAGCAGGCGTGTGAGGATATTTCCTTGCAGTTTTAATTTGCGTTTTTCCTCATGAAGAGCAAAGCTGAGCAACTGGATTGTGAAGATCCCGCCATGGAAGCTCAGCGCAGTTAAGTAACCGGCTCCAGGCTGCACAGATCAAAGAGTGAGTCATACCAGTTTATGGTATTTTGTTACAGCAGCCTTACAAACTAAGATACCCACTTCTCTGGGCTTTAAAACTGTATCACAGCTCGGCGTGATGTCACGAATCTAATCCAGTCCCAGCACTCTGGGAGGCTGAGGCAGGAGAAGCACGAGTTTGAACTCAGTCTGGACAATTTAACGAGATCTTGTCTCAAAACAAAACCCTGGCTGTGGAGGTAGCTCAGTAGGAAGGTCCTGAGTTCGAGCTAAGAACACACACATGCACACACGGACGCGCGCACACACGGACGCGCGCACACACGGACGCGCGCACACACGGACGCGCGCACACACGGATGCGCGCACACACACATGCACACACCCCCAAATTATATTGCTCAAAACTGTAAAACTAACCTAGATGTGCCTTTCAGGGTCCCCCTCTCCGTGACCTCTAACCACAAGGCGCCTTCCCCCGGGGTCCTCTATCTTATTCATGCTCATCAATTTAACTCACATTTTCCCAAAAAGAGTTTAAGGACATTCACAATAAGGATAATAAAATTCAACAGGGCCAGAACCAAGGTTAAAAAAAAAAAGGTGCAAGATATGCAAACCCTCAAGGTCACTCAAGAGTGACCTTGCAGTTCTGAGCTGTCTGCCAGCCTGAGCATCAACCGCCAGAAAAATATGTTAAAAAGAAAGAGGAAGGTATCCTGCAGGGAGAAAAAAAGACTTGTAAGTTTGTATTTGAGGAAGCCACTAACGATTCCCCTCTATACTAGGGACTGCACATAGGACCTTCACAGTAAGCTATAGCACCAGCCTCTCAAAAATTACTTTTAAAACGTTTGAGACAGAGTCTCCCTGAGTTGCTAATTTGCCGAGGGGCTGGGCTTGAAGTCGCGATCCTCCTGTCTCAGCCTCTAGGAAGGCACTAATTACTGTGTTGGGCATTTTTACAACATAAAGTGGGTTCCTTGTCTAAATCCATTTGCTGAAGGCAAACCCATCCGATGCTTCGAGTCATACGGTTTGGGATTGTTGCCCAGCTCCGTGGAGGCAGGGGATACATTCAATGGCGCTTGAGGTCCCCTCCACCCCCGCAGGGCAGGGACGGTTATTTTGTTAGACATTGCTAGCTTTGCAGCTTGTAGGGATCAGAGCCTCCTCCCTGCCGAGCACCCCCTTGCTGCTGTGTTTCTGCCGTTTCCCGCAGCTTCTGACTTGGCAGGGCCCCAGATGGCCTCGGGGCTGCTGGCTAAACACAGACCTCCCCAAGTTTTATGTTTACGGTCCGCGCTTCGTTTTGCAAACAACTGTAACTGAGCTTCCCACAGTGATTTGCCCTTGACTGTATTTTGTAAGCTTCTGGGTTCCAACTCAGGAAATGAATGGTTGCAAAAGTTATATGGGATAATGCAGCACGGTGCAGTCCCTGCGGCACCCTGGGTCAGCAGTGACCTGGGACCCACCTGCTCCTCCCAGCCTTCGGTTCTTTGCCCATCAATCCTGGGAAGTAGGGCCTTGTTTCTTTCTCAGCTCCTATAGGTCAGGTGCAGCTGTCCATTAGTGTCAGGGGTGGGCATGAGACCAAGCCCCAGCCAATCAGAGCACATCATATCTCTACCCACAGTGATTGGTTAAAATTATGCACATGATCCAGCCTGGCCAATGAGCTTCTGTTCTGGTACTTTTGCTGGTTTAAAAAAAAATGCTCTCTTAGTTGAGTGTAGCATCACACGCCGGTAATCCTAGCACTCAGAGGCTGAGGCAGGAGGATCACTGCAAGTTCCAGGCCAGTCAGGGCTACAAAGTGAGTTCAAGGCCAATCTGAACTGCATAGTGAAATCAATCTCAAAAAGAAAAAAAAAAAGGAGAGCAGAACTGGTCTTTTGCTGTTGGTTTGCTGGCAGCCTGCACTCCCGTTGTACTTTCTCGGATCACGTTCCCTCCTTCGCTGGAACGTCCCACGCTCCTTTCTCGGGCAGAAGCAGAGTCCAGGCCCCTGCAGGTCATGCAGCGTCTCCGAGGGCTCCGCCCCTGGCCTCACCAGGTTTACCAGCTGCCCCTTGGTCGCCCCAGAAGCGCTGGCTCCTGAGTTTTCCCTGCTGCCACCTGCTGCCCTTCCGGCCCTGGCATTACTAGTGGCTGCCTCCTCACCTCCAAACCGCTGGCTCTCTCGTTGTGCAAGGCCCTGCGCAGATCAGTTTTGCTTCCCAAGGCCGCCCTGACACCTGGGGAAAACTGTGGCCTCCCTGGCTCGGCATCCACTCCTTCTTCAGCCTGCGTTCTCTCTGTCCTTCGCTCTTAGCCTCATGTGACACACTGCAGAATATAGATTACTCAAGTTTCCCCTCACTTCCCACTTGCAAGGCTCGGGGGTTCATCTCTGCTGGTCACGCCAGTAACCCAGCACGGTCAGCCCTGGGTATCCATGGGAGATGGGTTCGGAGACCCCACACACCAAGATCTGTGAACGCGCAAGTTCTTTATTTCCAGGGATGCGGATTTGCATAGCACCTGAGCACAGCTTCCCGTATACTTTAAATCATCTCCGGATTACTTCTAATACCTGACTCGTTGTCAGTGCTGTATAAATAAATGCTACTCGGGGAATACGAAGGAAAAAAAACTGTATGTGTTCGGTCCCGATACAATACTCTCTCTCTCTCTCTCTCTCTCTCTCTCTCTCTCTCTCTCTCTCTCTAAGTGCTGGGGCATTGAACTCAGGACCTTTGCACCGAGGTCCACCCCAACCTTTTGTTATTTTGAGGCAGCAGCTCAGTAAGTGGCTGAATAGCCCAGGCTGGACTCAACCTCATCATCTTTCTGCTTCAGCCTCCTAGAGTGCTAGGATTATAGGAATGTACTGAAGCGCATGACTTTTATTATTTTGTTTTCTGTTATTGGTGGTGCTGGGATCAAACCCATAACCTCAAACGTGCTAGACAAAAGCGCTGTTACTAAGCTCCACCCCCAAGCCCCTTCTGGAAGGTGTTTGGTCTGCAGCTGGTTGGTTCTATGCTTGGGTGTTAACTAGAACAGAACCTGCACACAGTAGGTGTCATTAAATATTAGTTGAATGAATCTCCCAGTGACTGATGAATCCCGCAGGAGCTGTGCATGCTAGGCAGACACCCAGACAATGCCAAGGGTGCCAAAGCCTGGCCCAGCCTCCCGCCGAGTGGGTGCTGGGGGAGACGGGCTGGCACGCTTCTCTCTGGGACCCCAGGCTGCCTGTGCCAGGTGCCCGGCCCCGTAGCCCGACGTGGCAGGTGGTGGTGGTGCCGTGCATGTAAGACCGGGGCTCTTAAGCAAAACGGACACGCTCAGTCTCTCTCCACATCGGCTGACTGTGGCCAGAGGTGGAGGTGAGAAATCAATATAAAGATCGGCTTTGGAGGAGAGGGAAAGAAGAAAAGGCCTCTCCACCTCACTGAGGAGGCGGCTGCAGGAAGCACAGGTGCAGGGCTGCGTCACAGGATGCGCACCAATCTTGCTGTGGCTGCCGCGGGCGCAGAGCTCTGGCCCTAGGCTCCATCAAAGACCTGCTCAGCCCCACAGGCCTCAACAGTGCCTCCCAGGTGCGTTTCCTCTGCTCCGAGCTCAGGGTTCCCCATGTGCAGGAAGTTGTCTCACTGCAGTGTCCCCCGGCAGACATAGGAGTGAACAAGACAGACTCCGCCTGCTCCGGACTGAAGTCCTGGAACTGAACAATGAATCAGGGAAGGGATAAGAAGTGTTGGGTGTGGACTCACACTACATCTGTAGGCTTTTGATGAAGGAGAAGAGTCCACGGTTATCTGGAGAGAAGGAGGGTGCCAGGGAGCCGGAACAGCCTGTGCAAAGGCCCTGAGGTGGGAACATACATCCACGTGCCGTGGACTGTTTTAGTCAGTGACAGACCTCGGGGTGGCCCCGTAAGATTATAATGGAGCTGAAAAGTCCCCATTGGCCTGACACTGGCCACTGTAATGTCAGTGTGCAGGGTGTAATGGGCAGCACAGCTGGCTTCAAACTCGTGTCTCCGATTTTGGAGTGAGAAGAAGGTAAAGCTGGGGGAAGAGGGGCAGGACCAGTAGTAACCATCAGTGAGGAACGGAGGGAACTTCCCTCGAGTGACTGGGATGAGAGAATCTAGAAATAGGCCTGGTCTTGCTGTTGACAGAGGAAACACTAGAAATCGTGGGGACAAATTGGCTATGCGTGACGTGGTGAGCTGTTTACACGGTCGACAAGAAGTTTGCTGGAGTACGAGGGGTCTGCCAGCAGCGTGTGGCCACCCTTGCCACCATGTGAGGAGAGCCTTAGGGTTAAGCCAAGGAAGGCAGAGCCTAAAGGCGAGGGAGAGAGTTCAGAGGAGGAGCCCCTGGGTCCCCACCGCCCCCCACCACGCACTCGGGGAGGATGGGGGATTAAATGTGAGAGGGTGGGACTTTTCTGTGTGAGACAAAGACACACGGGGGTTCTGGTCATTAAAGTAGCTGCATGGATGTTTCAAACTCTTCACGAGAGGCACAAACTCTAAAGGAACAGCGATGCTTTAAAAATGAAAACTTCCTTGCAACCGAAGACACCATAATCCCAGTGAGAGGATAGGCGACGGCCTGGCTATGCTATTTACAGTGCAGGCAAGCAGTTGTTTTTGAGTTGATCTCCAGGATACAAAAGACTACAGACTCAAGAGAAGAAAAGGGGACGATTCAGGGGAGAAACAGCGTGAAGAAGGGATTTGGGTGGAGCCAGGGGAATGTTTATTTACACGGGGTGGATGGGTATTGTTGGTAAGAACCATTGTGAAGACCGGTTTAGCAATCTGTGGTAAGTCTGAAGACATACACAGCCCACAATGCTGCGATTCCACTCTGAGATTCTGAGGAAATTTCACACACATGAAATGCTCAGGGTTGTTGACTGCAGTAGTGACGGTAAAACTGTAAACACCAGGAACACCCACAGTGTGGGTCGGGCAGTGAACGCACTCACGGATGATGACGTATCTGTGCAGGAGGATGGTCCGTGACCGTTAATACACACATCGGTGCCACCAGCGTCCCGTGGGGCTGGCGTGCTCCTCCTCACCGGAAGCCTGGAGGACGAGGCAGCCAAGGGCACGAGCTCTGGGTTCAAGTCCTCACTGTGCCTCTTCCAGGCTGTGTGTCTTTGGGCAAGTGAGAGACCTTCTCTGGGCCATAAGTTCCTCCTCTGGAGAACGGGCACAATCAAGAGTCCCCTCTTTTATGGTGCACCCAAGTGTGGAGGGGCCTCTAATTTATGGGACGTGGGAGGAGGACATTTTTAAAGAAAATATTATGCATAAAAAGTACAGAAGCCAATACAAAGGGCGATCCAAGGATACAGTTAATGTTTACACTTTTAAAAACCCTATGTGTTACAGTAACAGGCACCATGCTGCCGAGATAATGAGAAAAGTGCTTTGGAAGCAGGGAGGGTGTTTTGAGAGGGATTCGTGGCCATGCATCTTTTACTGTAATGGATTTTAGGATTTAAGCACTGGCTGTAATTCTCTCTCATTATCAGGGATCAAACATTTACGGTGATTTCTGTCAAATGAAAACATGACGGTATGTCCTCCTCCACCTTATTCGCTACATCTGGGGTCACTCGACGGCTCCTGGCTGTTCCCTGAAGTCAAAATGACCAGGAAGGGGAAACGATCTGAGGAGACTCAGGACATCGAGGCAGCCGTAATGGTACATCTGCAGACCCTCCTGAAAGAGGACTCCAGAGCTGCTGCAGAAGGCGGCAGGAGCGGCGGGACAAGGGTGCTCGGAGGGGCACTTGCAGTCTTCTGTGGTAATGCATTTAAAAGATGTAAACGGACACCACATGTTTGGATTACACCTCACAGAGATTTAAAAAGGCACCAGGCACGGAGGAAGAATTGCGCCCAGTCAGCAACACCCAAGAGACTCCTCCCACCCACCCGATGGCAGGCAGTGGCTGCAGTGTGGGATAAGCACCACCTGGCAAGGCCTCGGGTGCAGCAGCCCCCTCCTGGCTGCAACCCTGCCATGCACAGGGCTGCTCCTGCGGGACAGAAACCTTGATGGGTGGCACCGTGGCAGCCCTCGGGGTGGCACCGCTGCCGGAGCAGCCACGTGCCTTTCCGTGCCTGGCCTGGCTTCTGGCCTAGATTTTATGAGGCTCTTTCGAAAGAGACAGGAGAGCAGGCTCCGCCGTGGGCCCTGCTGTTATGGACACCGGGCAGTTCCAGCTCCCCGCTGGGTTTCTGCCTGGGAGGGACAGGGGGACGCACCGATGATCCCAGCTGCTCCCTGAGCTTCTCGAAGCAAAGCCGCTCCTGGGCATCGGTTCTGCTCAGCAATCTAGTGCGGCTTGGGCTGGACTCTGGGGCCTCGAAGTCTGTCTTCATGTGACCCATAATAATTACATGTGTTTGGGGAAATCGTTACATATATAATCTGGATCATTTTCAATCCCCTTCCCTATCTCCAAAAAGTCAGCCTCTGCTTCCTACCACTTCTCCTTTATTTTATCTATACCTGGTGTTTCTCATTTAAGAGAAACTATGCAATATTTAACATTCTCTGTGTGTGACTTATTTCACGTAGCATTACAGTCTCAAGATTCATCCATTTTCCTACAGAAGACTCAAACCCACCCTTCTTTAAGGCTGTATACTACTCCACCGAGCATGTGTACCCCCTTTTCCTCATGCATTTGTCTGTTGACAGGCTTCTGGCCTCTTTCCTCAGTTCAGCTACTGTGAACTGGGCCCCTGGAAGCGTGGCCACGCGTGGATACGGCAGTAGGACACTTTCACCCCTTGCAGGGAGAAACCCAGGAGAGCTTAGCGGGATGCGGTGGGATTTTTAGGTTTAGTTTTTCGAGTTCTCTCCATACTCCTTTCTGTAGTGGGATCTGGAGTCCAGGGATACAGGTCCTACAGCTGGCTCTATCCAAAAGGCTAGGAAGCAGAGGCAGGAGGCTGCAGGGGCAAGATTTCACCCTGGGTTAGTCTCCCCAGGGCAGGCTGTATCCAGGACCCTTCCCTTCCCCGCACGCGGGCAGCCCTTTGTGCCAGCTCAGACCTCACGCAGCTCCAGAGGCTGCCTCCCAAGCCAGTGCGCCTCCAGCCTTGTTTTCCAGGATGCCTCGTCTTTTGAGGACCCCCCAGGAGCCAGGCACACGGGGGCTCACTCTGCCGCCAGCCCACACAAAGTCCGAGATAGACAGCCCGACACCACCCCTAGACCAAGAGCGCAGGGGAGAAGGGGCGGGGCCTCGCAGACCCGGAAGGGTGAGGTGGGGGTGGGCGGGGTGGCGGGGGGAAGAGGGGTCCTGCGAGGCAGGGAAGGGCCAGGCCTGTGTGTGCAGAGGCGTGGCAGTCTCTGGAAGGACTGAGCGTTTAAGATCTGCTAAGCACTTCACCTGATTTTAGTCCTGACCCTGCCTGCTAACGGGCTGCCCCGTTTGATGCCCACACTGCAGGTGATGTAACTGAGGCTCAGAGTGCCACGGTCACCCATGCCAGGTCGCCTGTGTGAGCGGGTGGCAGGCGTGGCTCCTGACTCTGCATTCTTGCCCTCTTGGCTCTTTGCTTGTTGTCCGAGGAAGATCTGAGCTGGACCTGAGAGACGCCAGCTTCTCCCTGCAGGTGGAGCAGGGGAGGGGAGGCCGGGTGCAGCCCGCTGGCCTTGCTGCGGGATCTGCCCCTCCGGGTGGCGGGTGGCGGGCAGGAGCGCACATGGCTCGCTGGAACAGTTTTCAGAGTAGTGAGGCCGAAGACCTGCTGCCCCTCCCCCTGGCGGAAGTGGCAGGGGGCAGGGGACAGGACTAGGGTTAGAGCTGAGCAAAGAGAGGAGCGCGGGAAAAGAGGAGAGCAGGTGAGCGGGGCACTTTGCGCGGTGCAAATCCCCGCGAGCACCGTGTTTGATTTCCGGAGCTGACCTACTTCCGGCGAAGTGAGACCGAGTGTAATGCGCTCATGTCTTGGCGTGAACGAGGAAAATCATATTGGTGTCAGGCAAAGCAGCTTCTCGGGAGACCTGGCAGCACGGGGTGAGGGGCCACAGGTGTGACCCAGGTGCACTCTGCGGAGTGGGGACCCCGGGCAGAGGTGGCCGGGAGGAGGCCATGGTACAGGTCACTACTGTGACGCTAGTGAGAGTTCGCCGAGCACTTCCTTTGCACCAGGCCCGGAGCTCAGCGTTTTATCTCCAACACACAGGGCGCCTGTCCCTTAATCTATGTTCCCTGAGAGTCTCATGTGGACAGATGTCCGGGAGCAGAGCCTGTCCCTTCCCTGGTGCCCAGTGGTCCCGTCCCTCTTCGCATCCTAACGACGTCCCCTAGAGGTAGCCAGCGGCACCCAAGGCCTCGTCCTTCTCGCTGCCTGCACCGCCTGAGGGCTTCCCGTGCCCAGCTCTCCCTCCTCCCTGGAAAATCCCAGGAGGCACCCAGGACTGTCCCCGCTTCCGCCTCACAGAAGGGAAAACAGGCTGAGGAGTCCCGAAGGCTGCTCTCCTAGAGGCAGCCGAGCCGGGACCCCAGCCTGACTCCTGTGCGCTTGAGTAAGAACCCGAATGTCAGGTGACGCTGCTGTCTGGTCACACGCCTTCCTCATCCCCAGAACTCCCCACCGCTGGTGCCCAGGGCGAGGCCTGCCTCCCAGAAGACGCTCAATAGACTCCTCTAGAGGAATGAATGAAGGCAGCCATGAGAGGTCCCTTGTCACCCACCCACCCGTTCATTCACTCAGCGAACCACCGTGGACTGAGGTCTGCTGAGGGCCACCTGGTGCGGGAGACTCAGCCCTGAGCAGCCAGACAGCATCTCTGCCCTGCGGAGCTCACGTTCTCACAGGCAGAAGTCAGAGTCAGTGGTTATAACCGGTTGGAAACTGAGTGCTTGGGGGAATGCACCGTACAAGACTGGCTGTGTTTTTATGTAGGGGGTCAAGGTAGCCTCGAGAGAAACAAGATTGCAGCCAAGACTTGAAGAAGGAGAAGAGTTTGCTCTGAAGATACCCAGGCAGAAGGAAAGAGCTGGTGCAAAGGCCCTGCGGTGGGTTCCCAGAGCAGGGAGGCTGATAACTGCAGGGGAGGGGTTGAGTAGTGGGCCTTAGGCTGGGGTGGCCAGAGTGGTGCGTGGCTGATCATAGGGAGCCTTGTGTGACACAGGAAGAACCCTGAGCCATGGGATAATGTGAGCACACCTGGGGCTGTGGTCCGATTTGTTGCTTTAATAGGAGCCCCCTGGCGACTGGGGCTGGAGGCCGGGGTGGGGGGCGGCACTGCAGTGGTCAAAGCCCAGGAAGCTGGTGGGTGGGACCAAAGTGCTGATGCAGAGCTGGGGAGTGGGGGTCAGGACTGGATCTGTTCTGGGTCTTCCTCTCATCCATTCATCCATCCCATTAGCCACCCAATCAATGCATTTGCCAGTTCCTACCAGAGCCCAGGATAACCCAACACTAACAACGCAGACGGGGACCCTGCTCAGACAGAGCGGGAGCTAAGCGGAGAGAGACACAAGCCCAGCAAGCATAAAATAGCCTCTCATTACTCCTGCAAGACATTCCCGCAAGGAGAGGCTGGGAAGGGGGGCAAGAGAGAACCGTCGGAGCCTCACCGTGCACGTGGAGAAACTGAGGCACGCAGCGGGACCTGACAGGTTCAAGGTCACACAGCAAGGCCAGGTTGGGGGGCAGGAACGGCTCAGCCCAGGTCTGCGCGGCCCGGGTCCCACAGAAGCAGGCTGCCGGCCCCCTCCGGCCCCCCACCCCCACCGCGGCCGCCCGTGCTTTATGAGCCCCGGAGGCCCTGGGAGTGTCTCATCAGCGTGGCCCTGGGCCGCGGAGACGCTGTCCTGGCTCGGGCCAGGCAGCGGCGGATCGATTGTGCGTGTGCCGCCCCGATACTCCATCTCATTAGGCCTTCGTTTTCATCTCCCGGCTTCCTGGCAGCCTTCAAATTATCCCATAAAATTTATTTACTATTTCATGAATACATAAGCAGCAGGCAGGCACAAGCTTTTTATATATTTACACTGTATATATTTCACGGGAGACTTATAGCTGTCTCTAAGGCAGAGAGGGGGAGACAGCGCGAGCAGACGGAGCCGGCAGCTGGCGGCAGCGGGGGGCAGGCGGGAGGCAGGCGCGGGGGGCGGCGGAGCCCGGAGCCCTCGGTGCCCGTGGCTGTGCCAGGCCCTGCCGGGCCCACCGAGGCTGCGGGGCAGGGAGGGACGCCCATCCCAGGGAAGGGAGGCGGCTCGGTCCTGGGCCCTGAGGCTGGGCCCGAGATGATGCTCCAGGTCACTGAGAGTCCAGCCCCCACAGAGCCAGGGAGCTGGGTACCGAAGGGTCCGGGGAGGCCTGTGCCTGCGTGAGGGCTGAGCCTCAGTCCCGGCCCCAGAGAAGTCCTGACTGAGCCCCGATCCCATTGCAGAGGAATCCTCGTCCCAGTCACAGACCGACTTCCGGTGGGTCCCAGTCAGCCCTGAAACCTGTCACAGACCGAGCCCAGCCACATGTCACAGCCTGTCACAGACTGGGCACAGCCACGTGTCAAACAGTTAGCAGCTGAGCCGGATCCTGGCTACGGCCTGAACTCCGACCGTGTTATTTCCTGAGCCCTGATCCCAGCCCGTCATCTCTGAGTCCCACGCGGGCGTGGTCCTCTCCCCGCCTCACGGTTCTGTGTGGGGACAGCGTGGGGTCTCCTTGCAGCCAGCCCACGCCACGGCCTCCCAGGGATCCTCTCCTGGGAAGAGCCCGCCCTGGGCTGGGAGGGCACAGCCTCTGCACTGTTAATGTAATAACCATTGTGGTTGCTTATTGATCTCCCCCAAGGCACCCCGAATGCCACCCAGCCCTGACTCCGTGACCCACAAATCCCCGCGATACACTGCACCGTGCTAGGGTTCCGTGAATATCGGGGCGACTGAAGGCGGCCAGGTGCTCACGCTTATTCCATTCGTGGGTAATCACCCTCCCCCCATCAGCTGCATGGACCCAGGTTCTGGCCAACAGGACTTACTATTTGCTTTACTTTTTCCGTAGTTGCCCATGGACCAGGAAAACACTCTTAGAATCTTAGCGAAGTGCAAGGAAGATGCCATCCGGGTCCGGAGTTTGTCTAGGCCGGTGCTTCTCAGCCTTGAGCATGCGCACAAATGCCCCAGCTCGCCGCTCAAATGCAGGTGCTGACGCAGTAGGTCTGGGGCCTGAGGGTCTGCGCTCTGGACAGTCCTGGGGGATGCTGGTCCGGAGGTCTGCAGGGGAGGACAGTGACAATATTCACCTGCAGAGGCAGCGAGGCCAAGAGGAGGCTGTGGGATGGGTGAGAATACTGCGTGCCTTGCTGTGTGACTTCGGGTGGATGACTTCACCTCTCTGGGCCTCTGTTTCTTTGTGATTGAAAATACAGATGATGGTGTCTACCTCGTGCTGATCTTAATGAGATACAGAATGTGACAGTCCTGAGAGCAGCTGGAGGTACTGGGGACGATTCCTCCCTTCCATTTGTATAGTTTTGTCCAGCTCTTAAAAATAACTCGAATTCTTGCCACTTTTCTTTTTCTTTTTGAAACAAGGTCTTGCTATGCAGTTCAGGCTGGCCTTGAGCTCACTTTGTAACCCAGGCTGGTCTCGAACTCAAAACGATCTTCCTGCCTCAGTCTCCCGAGTGCTGGGATTACAGCCTTGACACTTTTTAAAGGGACGGTGATGTTGAGGGTGGACATAGCAGACTTGGAGGCCGGGTTTTGTTGTTCTGACCTGCAGCAGGGTGGGGGCTGGGGGAGAAAGCACCCAGCGACTTTTCTGTCCCTCAGTGGGACGGCCCTGAGGCAGGGGTCCCGAGGCTGTGCAGTGTCCCGGGCACTGTGCTCCAGCTCCCCACAGCGGGAGCTGCTCTTTAACCCAGGCAACGTTGGTCCTGTGCACGGCCTCCCTCCCCGACCTGGGCTCAGGGTCAGTGCTGGGGAACCCCCAGCTCAGGCGGGCACTTAGGGGGAGGAAGTCAGTCCTTTGGGGCTGACTTTGGGGGGGCTTTAGGGGCACAGAGCTACTCTGGTTGCAGCTTGAATTCTGTGGTGCTTAGGCGTGGGAGTCCGTCTCTGTGTCTGTCTGTCTCTCTCACCACATGCCCCTGTGACCCTTCCTTCCCTGATGTTGCTCTCTCTGTGCTCAGCGTCCCCATACCTGCCTCGCTCTGTCTTCAGAAGGACCAAAGTTTAAACTACTCTAAAGGACACACAGCAGGCGGGATGGCCATCCTTCCCATTTCACAGATGAGGCGCCCGAGGCCGCTAAGGTCTCGCTCCTTAGTTCATTTCATTCAGGAGGCATCTGCTGGTGCCGGTCATGGGGCCGGCCCAGGTTACTTGGCACCGTGGCCAGCGGCTTGGCGGGGCCTCGTGTCCCTCAGACAGCAGGAGGGGCAGGGTGGGGAAAGGGTGCTATAGCAGGGTTCCCAGGCACTGCCCTCAGGAGACATCGAAAACCTGCATATCAAAGCCAAATGCCAGAGAACTACAGATGGTCCCAGAGCAAGGGGTGCTCCCCGGAAACACCTGGAGAAACACCAGTTCAGGGGTGGCTGACCTGGGTCTGGACAGAAACCGCACAGGCTGGGGACGCAGCCACCCTCCCCCAGCCAGCCTGGCCCCGGGCACTGCTGACTTCCCTCCTGGTCTCCCGCCACAAGAGCTCCACCTTCTCTGTTCCTCATGCTGAGCTGGGAGCCACCGTTTTTAGGGGACTTGGGTCAGGCAGGGACCAGAACCAACAACTTCCAATGTTGCAATGTCCTTTCTGGCTCGCATGGCCCTCTACAGTTTGCAAAGTGGTTGCCTACATTTTGAAGCTCTTCCCAGTGTGTGTAGAGCACTTTTCACCCCCAGCCATGGGGATGATTTCTCTGCACGTTTTGGGGGTGAAGGGGGTTGGGTCTGAAATTTCCAGCCTGGGGATCCACAATCGAGATGGTACCAGCACCCAGGAGCCCACATCCCAGCCCCGACAGAGGAAGTAGCCTGGTGCACAGCTCCTGCCTCACGTGACCAATCTGCCACCCACTGGTGGGGAAAACGCCCCACCCCGGGGGCCGTCAGCTCAGCCGGCCAGTGGCCAGCACCGTTGGGCTCCTGGTAGCAGTGAGTTCTTTGTCATAGATGAGGCCAGCTGCCTGCATGCCCTCCCTCAGCCCTCCACTCACTTCCCCAAACCCCCATTAGAAGAGCAGCTGTGGCCCCTTCCATGCAATCCCTGCAACCTTGTAACGTGGGTGCCTTCGTTCCGTTCCCCAAAAAGGAACACAGGGTCCAGAAAGCCCAGTCATTTGCCCGAACTCACATCTGCTAGGCCTGGTGCAAGTCTGAGTCTAGTTCTAGTCCTGTGCTCATAGTTCACGCCCTGCCTGGCTGGATCGGTCTCTGCCCCGTCCCTGATGCCAGGACCCTGGTCACAGTCCCCAGCACCATCCATGGGTGAGCACGGAGGGAAGTGGGCTGCGTCTCATCCTTCAGACTGCCACCTGGTGGAGCCCACGTAGCCAGGAGCTTGGGATGCTGTGACTTCTGGGTTCTGTAAGCATGGAGAAGGGCGAGAGGAGAGGAGGGAGCTATGGAGGGAGGAGGACAGGCCGAAGGACAGACAGGGAGAGGGGTGGGGCGCCAGCTCTGCAGGCAGTGCGGGAGACTGGGAACAGACCTGGGCTGAGGCTTAGACACTGATCAGAGCATCAGGTGGGGATGCAAAGTGTGTCAGGACCACCAGTGACTCCAAGCCTCTGTGACTCACACAAACCTTTCCTGCCACGACAGACAGGCAGGCTGGTCCCCACACAGGGGTGCCTTGCAGAGACATAACTGGGAGATCCGCTTACCAGGTCACTGTCCCTGGCTCCGAGCACTCCCCACCTGGAGGACGGGAAGTTTTTCCGTCCCTTGGGTACACGAGGGTGCTCCTGGCCTGTTTAGAGTTGAGTAAGAGCCTGGGCATCACAAGGGAGCCTCAGACTCCCGCAGGAGATGGACACAGAGCAAGGGAAGGAGGAACTGATAATCCTGGTGCTCTGACTTTTTTAAATAACCTTAATTGCTTAAAGGTCAGAGACGAGTCAGGTAAATGCTAGTTTTGTTTTTAAATCGTCTTCTTTCATAACGAGACTTGTTTCAATTTGGTCGGAATCATGTTTTAAAGTGGCTATGTTTTCACTGGAAAGCTTCCTTTGAAGGTTCAAAGTCTACAGTAGGAAAGCAAGTCCTTCCCAAACCCTCTGGCTGTCTAAAGTTCCGCCATCTATGCATCATCCCATCATCCATCTCCATCCATCCATCTCCCCATTATCCACCCATTCATACATACATCACCATCCGCCCATCCGTCATCCACCCATCCATCTACCCATCGTTCATCCATCCATCCATCAGCCATCCACCCACTCGTCCATCAATCAATTCAGCCATCCGTCAGCCATCTGCCCGTCCATCCAACCATTCATCCATCCACCTATCCATCCATCCTCAGCCAGCCATTGACTTAGTGAATGTCCCCTCAGCACCTACTGCGTGCCAGGGCCTCTCCGGGCTCCGGGAATCCACCGGTGAACCATGCAGATGGGACCCCTGCCCGTAAGGGGCTGACATTCCAGCAGGGGAAGACAAATGACAGCCAGCAGCTGGGCAGCAACATCTCAGCCAAAGACAAGTGCCACTGGGAGTGCGGGGACGCGGTGATGTGCCAGGAGGGGACAGTTGCTAATTGAGACCATGTGGGGGGGGGCCCTCTAAGGGTGTGGCAGAGGCACGAGACCTGCTCGATGCAAACCATCACCCCACGTTTGATGATGACCATATGCCTGTCAACACCTTTAACAGTAAAGCTCTGCAGAGCCTTTTGTAAAATTCAGGGACAGTCACAGCCAGGCCACGTTGGTTGGCAAGGTCAGTCTTTCAAGGTGACAGGGGAAGCAACCTAGCCTTTGGTGGACATCAAAAACTCTATTGATTATCACTGGTGACAATGACACCCTCCATCAGAGCGGTGGGAAGGTGGGTGCTGGGAGGACTAACTTTCCCCATCCTCGCTCTGTGGCCGTCTCTTCCAAACCCCTCTGCGCAAGCTCCCGGCAGCATGGCCCTGGGAAATCTGAGCTGTCCCCCGGCTCTGTCAGCTACACGCTGTGTGACCTTGCGCAAGTCACTTTGCCTCTCTGAGCCCCGATTGCTTCATCTGAAATGAAACCCCCGCTATGTATCGGATTCTAAAATGTGTGTGTCCCCTCTGGGGTTGAAGGATTCTGAAATCAAGGTGGGCTTTGTAACCACTGCCCCTCACACCCACCCTGGGGGTGTGTGTAGGTGGCGGGGGTCCTGTTAAAATGCAGACTCAGTCATCTACCACGGGGACCAGATTCTGCATTTCCACCGAGCTCCCGGGTGACGTGGGTATCGCGCAACCGTGGACCACCCCTCGAGTGGCCAGCAGACAGCCGTCTTAGACATTTAATGTGGTTGATATTAAATCGAGGGAAAAAGCTACAGTTGATGGAATTTTCGATTTCAGAAAATGCATTAACCCTGTGTTTCATTTTTATTCCCCCAGTAACCCCATAAAAATGTTTGTAAAGCACCCAGCACACCGCCTGGGACGTTGAAAACATTAATAGATGTGGGCTCACTCCTTTGGAAACCCCCGAGCCGGCGCGCGATGTGAAAGCGGACGCTGGACTTTGAGGTCCATCTATAATTGGATGCGATCCCCATGAGGCCGCGTGGAGGCGGGGGCGGGGCTCCGGCAGCCTTGGCGGAGAGAAAAATGTTAATTCCGCTCTCCAGCCCCACTTCCCCCGGCTCAGGGACGTGTTTGATCAGGCCTGCATCAAACGACACATTTGCAACAAGACAAAACCAAGCGCAGGGGACGGGAGCCCGTCTGAAGCCGGCTCCCTCCGGCTGCAGGCAGCCCCTCCCCCGGCCTCCCGCAGAGAGACGCGTGCAAACGCTTGTTCCAAGCGGCAAAAAGCTGAGGGGCACCTGGACGGCTCTGCCCGCTGCGGGAACAGAAGGGGTGGGCGGGTGGGAGCAGGGGACGTGATACACAGGGTCCCTGTGTTTAGGGACCTGGAACTCAGAAGGAAGACGCGAAGAGAAAAGGAGGGCTCACCAGGAAGGAGGCAGAGGACGCAGGTCCCGAGTTAGAGCCCTCTGCCCGCTCTCACAGCAAGCATGCATCCTGCAACTGAGTCCACACGCACCGCCTGCCGCCCAAGTGCTGGGCGGAGACAGTACAGGCGCCTCCACCCTTCATTTCCCAGCAGAGGAAAATGAGGCTTGGAGACCTGTCCCCGGGGCACTGGACTCTGCAGGTGCAGGGTTCCCCGGGCCAGGCCTGGGACTCTGCATTTCTAATAAGGGGGAACGGGAGTGGGGCTGATCCCTGGACCGCAAGTGGAGCAGCAAAGCTGCATCGGCTTATCCATCCAAAGGACACAAACCAGGACACTGATCTGCCGCCCCCCAGGCCCCTGTCGTTTATTTCTGCTGCCCATATGTATTGGGTGTTTCTCCCATCCTCGGTACCCTATTGAGACACAATAGGGGACAAGACAGGCTGCCCCCTCCCTGGCCGGGTGGAGCTGAGCCCAGAAGCAAATAAATCCAACTCCTGCAGGTTCTAACAAGAGGGGCGATGTTCAGGGCACACAGAAGCACACATATTTAGGGGAGGGAGGTAACGTGCAGGGTGGGCACCCCAAAGGGGCAGGCTTGCATGTGGCAGAGGTAGGATGTCTGTCCTTGGGCCCGGGAAGTCTGAGAACCCTGTGTCTTGAGGTCCTGCCACAGTGATGAGAAAATCAACCCTTCCTACAGTATGGACACT
This sequence comes from Dolichotis patagonum, assembly GCA_004027295.1. Lineage (NCBI taxonomy): Eukaryota > Metazoa > Chordata > Mammalia > Rodentia > Caviidae > Dolichotis > Dolichotis patagonum. The sequence continues at coordinate 17,438 of PVJX010027834.1, forward strand.
TTATATATATCCATATATTTAATAAATATATATTTAAATGCAAAATGTGGGACGTGTTTATCCTAACATTTATTCATTGCCCATCTGAAATTCAAACTTAGCCAGGTGTCCTCTATTTTTATCTGGCAAGCCTGGCAGGGCAGCTGTGGAAAATACCCGAGCCTGGCCACACCCGTGGGGATTCAGGCTCACTGGCTTTGGCCTCGATTCAGAGCCCCTGGGAGGGTTTAATCGGCAGTGGAGAGCTGGAGTCACTGATGTGGAGGAGACTGAGCTCTAAGCTGGTGGAAAGAGCCGATTCCAGCCCACAGTCATCACCTGCCTTACTGCTGGGACCCCAAGGGCCTGGGAGGAGTCTCCCCTTTGCTTTTTAAAGTGGTTTGGGGTTAAAGCTACATTGGATGATTCTTAATCCTTTGCCACCGTTGTTTTGGTTTTTTGGGGGGTTGGGTTTGGGGTTTTTTGTTTGTTCTTGTTTTTACTTTTGCTTTTTTGATGTGGTGCTAGGGATTGAACCCAGGACTTTGTGCATTTAAGGCCAGAGCTCTTCCATTGAGCCGCATCCCCAGCCCTGCCACTGTTTAATAAGAACCTTTTATTTTTGCAGCGCGGAGGGTGGAACCCAGGGGTTCTCCACCACTGAACCACGCACCCCCTTTTCCCCCTCCCTTCAGACAGACTTCTGAACTGCCCCGACTGGCCTCAAACTTGCAATCTTCTTGCTTCAGCCTCCCCAGTAGCTGGGATTCAGGCTCAATAAGAACTTTTTTTTCAGTACTAGGGATTGAACCCAGGGCCTTTGCACCAAACTGCAACCCAGCTCCTTTTCAAGTTTTTTCTTTATTTTGAGACAGGGTCTCCCTGAGTCATTATGTCACCCAGGCTGGGCTCGAACTCACATCCTCCTGTGTCAGCTCCTGCGTGGCCGGGATTGCAGGCGTGTACAGCTTTGTCCAGTGGACTGAGCACTTTTGGTGGACTGGCAGGAGTGATGTCATGACCAAGTCCTTGGCCTAGTATTGAACATTATTACTATAATTGTTATTATTATTTTAGCTAATACTTATTGAACCTTTACTCTGTGCCGACTACCATGTTAAACCCTCTTAAAACATACTGTTAGTTAATTTACCCTCAAGCAAGCTCGTAAGACATACATTATTATAATTCCTATTTCATCAACAAAGAAATTAAAGCCAGAGAGGTTAGGGTTCTTGCCCAAGGTCACACAGGGCTTTGATAAACCTTACCTCATGGGGCAGCCTTATGTGACTGTGCCGGGGAAACCCAAGGGTAGGGAGGTTGGTAGAGGAGGAATTGCAGGGGTGGCAGCCCCCCAAGCTCATAGCATTCCCAAGAGGGGCAGGCAGACACTAGTAGCACATAAATGTAACTGTAGCCTTGGTGGATCTGTAAGACTGGTCACAAACGCCCCTTCTAGAGTATTCTAGAAGAGAAGCCTGCAAGGGGAGAAGGCAGACCAGTGGCCACGGGGAGACAGGAGTTCCAGGGACAGGAGCAGAACCAGCTCTTGGGTTCCCTGCAGGAGAGAAGGAGAGGGTGTCAGGCCCCACACACCAAGCCCTCTCTTCTGTCTTCCCTGTCTGTCTGTCTGTCTGTCTGTCTCAGACCTGACCTTCTCAGCGCTCATCTCCACCACTCAGACCTGCAAATGACCGGCCCCAGGCCCCCCTCGAAGGCCAAGTTTACAAGTCCCTGACCAGCAATCGATGCTAGAATGTGGCAACCAGGGCTAGGACAGGCCTCCACGGAGTGTGAGGTTCCGCTTGGTGCCCCCGTCTGAGCCCGCAGCAACTCCCTTTGAGTTACCTTCCTGCTTTAGGAAGCATAGACATGGGGGCTCTGCGGAGTGCTATCACTGACCGATTCCCTGCCCGCAGCCTTCTTTCGGGGTGCTGGGGATGGACCCAGGGCTCACGCCTGAGCTGCACTCCAGCCAGGCCTGTAACATTTCACTGCTCTGATGCTTTTCTTTTGTTCTGTCCTCTCTCCGTGCTTTGCGGTCCAAGGTAGCAGTGCTTTTGTGAACCTGTGGTCTCAGAACCTTTGGGTTTCCCGTGCTGAGTATGGGGTGCGCTGCATCACTCAAAGGGTCCCTCCCCGGGTCTGCGTCCGATTCTACTTCCTGCTGTGACAGATGAAGACACCAGCATGTCCCATGCAAATCCCTTCCCACAGTGAGGCTCCGTGTGACTTATACCTTGACCCCTCGTCCTTCTGGGGCACTAGGGGGGTGTCTTCCGCTGTACCCTTCCAGGCCTGCTTCCTTCGCGGAGCTGACTGTAGCATAGCCTACAATCTGGACAGGCAGAGATTTCCCCCAAACCTTCAAGTCCAGTTCCGTCCTGCCTAATGGTTCTTCCCTGGGTCCATCTCTCTTCTCCCACATTTGACCACGAGGACCAGGCTGTGCTTCTGACACCTTGCAGGGAAATCTCAGCTGAAATACACAAGCTCATCTCTCGCAGTCCTGCTTCCCAGGAAACTACAGAATACAATTCCTGCCTTTTGCCTCCGTGAGACAAGGATGCCTCTCCCCTACTTTTCAAAAAACATGTTCATTTCTCCAGAACCGTCAGCAGCAGCAGCATCTTCCGCATAGAATTTTAATCAACAGCCCGTTAACGCTGATTTTGGTGTCTCAGAGATGAGCTACGCTTTCTCTCTGCACAATTCCTGAGCCTCCCAGAAGCACCCCTTACACCCACATTGCTACTGACAGCCTGTTTAAGGCTGTCCAGGCCTCTTCTGCCACACGCCATCAAATTCTTCCAAATTCTGTCCAATTCCAGTCACTTCCACATTTTTTGGGGATTTGCTAGTGCAGCATCCCACTCTGACACCAAAATCTGTGTTCGTTTTTCTGTAATGGTCGTGAAAAATGACACAAATGTGTTCTCTTAGAACTCTGAGACTAGAAACCTAGAATCAGTCTTGGGGGTGAAAGTCAAGGTGCTGGCGGGGCTGGCTGATTCTCGGGGCTCCAGGAAAGAGTCTGTTCCTTGTCTCCTCCTGCTGCTCAGCTGCCTGGCTGAGCTCATCCCCCTCTCTGGGCTTCCGTCTGCACAAGGCCTTCTTCTTGGCATGGGTGCCCCGAGTCTCTCTTCTAGAGCTCGTGGTTAAACTGGGACACACCTGTAGTCTCAACGACAAAGGAGGCTGGGGTCGAAGAATCCCCAAGCTCAGGAGTTTGGGGCCAGTCTGAGCAACACAGTGAGACCTCATCTCTTAAGACCACTGGGGCAATCTCCTGTTCGTCTACTCCTGCTCCCTAATCCCTTCTGCCATATAAAGTAAAACTCAAGGTTGCTTGGACATTTGGGGGGGGCGGTTCATGATTCACCTCATCACAGAAGGGCACACAGCAGCGTATGAACTGGTTACTGGGGTGGGGTGAGGGTAAGAGAGAAAGTAAGAAGAAGAAGAAGGTGGGGGAGGGAGTGGGGAAAGATGGAAAGGAAAACTTGTTTTTCATAAGAAAAAAAGCTGACCATAGTGCAATCATTATGTATGCCTTGAGTCTGTTCACTTCATATTAGATTTATGTGAGATTATATGGGTGTGTTTTGACACAGAGAGACATGCATGAAAGTATGGTCGACAAAATATGGCCAACACTCCAAAATATGGGTGGTGGGATTTAAGGTGTTTTTATGGTCTGTCTTCTATTTTTATGTATTTCTTGGCTTTTTAAATGATTAACATGTATTATTTACCTATTGTATAATAAAACTATTTCATGTGATAAATAACTTTTTTTCATGAAAAAAAATGAGATCTTCAGTCCCATACTTCTGTGAGACAGACTCTGATTGACCCATTTGGGGCTAATCAGCCTGAGAGGCAGGGTCACATGACACCAATATGGCGGCCAAGGGATGGAGGAATCAAAAGTTCTCAGAAAAGAAAGGGTAGCAAGTATTCTGTTTTTATTTTATTCAAGAAGAATGATGTGTGGGTCACAGTCAAAGTACTGTGACCTTGAGTTGTCCATGATGATGCCTTTGGCACATGAGGAGTGGGAGAAAACTGGAGATGAGGTGAGAAAGATGGAGAAAAATGAGGGGAGATACTGAGAGGCAAGAGAGACACATAGGGGAGACAAGACACAGGGAGGGGTTCAGAGCTGAAAGAAGGAGAGGGTGAGACAGAGGAGTGACCCAGAGGGCGAGACAGGGATGGAGCTGCCCCCGAGCCAGGTCCCCAGGGAGGGGTGCTTTGTTGATCCGTGTCCCAGCTCTGGCTGGACACCCCAGGTCCCCTCCTGGGGAGGCCTCAGGTGGTGCAGTCCCAAAAGGCTTCATTTCCCACCCTGCTTTTGATCTTGTCTCTGTGGAACCATGACCAAGTCAGTTAACTTCTGAGCCTCAGTTTCCCCATCTTCCAAGTGGAGTACAATGGTAACTGCTTCTCAGAACGGTCTCAGATGCTCTCTGGAGGTGACACACACAGAACGCTCAGCACAGAGGAGATTCCCAGCGAATCCCCTTCAGCATCACCGCAGCCACGGCCCACTTTGATCCTAGAGAACTGACACTCGGACCTCGGTAAATGCCCGTAAAGCCTTCGGGGGTCTTGTGGGGCTGCGTGAGGCCTGGGCAGGGACTGGGTGCCAATGGAAGGGAAGAGCCAGGGACAGTGGTCTGGACATGCCTGTGCCCAAGACGTGCCAGCTGTGGAGTGTGTCTAGAGGAGTGGAGAAAAGAAACAGAAGAGCGGGGTGGGGAAGGAGGGATGGGAGGACAGACAGAGGGACAGCAAGGAAAGGGAGAAAGGGACGGGGAGGGAGAGAGAAGAGAAAGAAAGGAACGGAGGGGAGAGGACGAGAGGACAGAGTCAAGCACAGACTGGAGACAGAGACGACAGGCGGCAAGGAGAGAGGGAGACAATGACACCAGGGGTCCTGGCCCTGTGCCCGCTGCTGCCCAAGCTGCTCCAGTGCCACCTTCTTCCCTCCTTCCCCATCCCTCCCCTGTCTATGCCAGGTGTGCGGTGCTGTCCAGCTGTCCCGTCTGTGGACCAGGGGCCTCTGGCATGGGGCTGTCACCTCCACTGCCATCTGTCTTGGACCTGTCCAGATCCTATCGACCACAAGTACCATCAACGGCACTGACCTGTCTGCTGCCCCCGCCAGCCTCCCCCTGACCCTCTATCGGCCCATCGGAACTATAAATGTCCTACTGTCACCTGCCGTCTGCCAGCCCTCCTGGTCCGGGCAGGGTCAGCCGGGGCCTGAGAGTAGATGCACACAATCAGACCTCGAGCATAAGCCCTCAGCTTCCCTACCCGCGTGGAGGGGGACAGCCGTGGGAGGGGCCGTGCAGGGCACTGTCTGGGGCCCCACGGTGGCCCTCACTCGGCAGCAGCGGCGGCGGCGTTGATGGACGAGTCGCTGTCCGCCTGGGCTCCGCTCGACGCTCCTGCAAGTGGGTCCATTTGTACCGGGTGATGTATAGGACCAGGCTGCCTCCACCTCCCTGTCCGGCCCTCCCCGGGAGGGGGGTGTCAGCGACCCCAGCCTTCTGCCCTCCAGGCCCCGGGACCGGAGAAGACTGACCTTGTGCAATGATCTTGAGACAACTGTGTCTGCCAGGACTTCTCTGGGCCACTGGACCATGTCACCTGCAGAAGGGCCCGCAGGTGGTGGGCTGGCTGAAGACACATGCCCGCCTACTACATCCAGGCTGAGATCCGGGATCAATCAGATGGGCTCCACACCCTGGGGCGGCCAGGCGGGGAGGACAGGGCGAGTGTCCAAACGCAAATAAGGACAAAGGTGGCCCAGGGCTAGTGTCCCTTCAGACGCAGCTGTGCCCCCCCCCCCCATTCTTCAGCTCTTCAATAGCAACACTGCAGAGCAGGCGGGCTGCGAAGTGGGCGGGCTGCGTAGCAGGCCTGGCTGGGGTCTCCAGGGAAGCCTGGACGGTTTGCTGGGCTGAGTGCAGCTCCATGCAGGGCAAGCACTTCGCAACCGTTGACTTCTACTTCCTTATCTGGAAAGTGGGGAGGAGCAGGGCGGGGGCACTGCAGATTTGCTGGGCGTGGACTGGGGTGAAACGCACTGACCGGACACACGGCCCCCAGCCTTCTGCCCGCACCCTGGGGTTCTGAGCTCTTTTTGTGGCCCCGTCCTATCGCTCACTCTGCATTTCCCTGACGCAGCGATCCTTGGAGAACCTGAACTTCCGACCTGCGAAATGGGCAGCTTCTAGATGAGGAAGGGAGACCTCAGCCAGGCTTGGTGCTCTGCGGGTGCTCGGTAACACTTAGGGCTGGGCACAGGCTTCCCCGTGGCTTCGTGGAAATTACACAGGTGCAGCAGGGGGCTCTGCACATCCACGCGGTACCTGGAGACAGATTTGGGCATGGCGTGGGGCACCGCCAGCCCCTGGCTCTGTCTTCAGGCGGAGGAACTCTCTGACACCTGCCAGGCCTCCTCACTCTGGGCCCCAGAGCACAGCTCATCCGGTATCCTGAAGTCATAAATTCATGCTTGCCTGGCTCTGGAGTGCACACGGTCTAAATCAAGGCATCAGCAATGCCAACGGCTGCTGGAGGCTGTATGGGACGCTCTGTGCTCTGCTTATTCTTTGCAGTATCTGTTCCCATTTCTCTCGCCTTCCTTGCTTTCTTTGTTCATTTTTGTATTTGTTAAGACTCATTCTGCCTTCCATAATTATGGGCTCGATTAACTGCGAAGTGCAGGGGATCGTACCGGCTTCAGGTGCAGCTGGATCCAGGGGCTCAGATGAGCCTTGCAGGTATCCATCCTCTCGCCATCCCTCGGCTCTGCTGTCCTCTGAAGGCCTCTGTTCTCAGGCAAGGGCTCCCATTCTAGGCGTATGGACAGCTTCGTATCATCAGCTCCTGGCCCAGCAGAGAGAAATCGCCTCTTTCAGAAAACACCCAGGCAAAGTCCTATCGGTGGTCTGGCTTGAGTCACAGGTCCAAAGCTGAGCCCTGTGTTCCGGTGCCCCCAAGAGCACACGGGGCAGTGGGCAGGGTGAGAAGAGAGGAATCTGAGAATGGTGAGACTTCAGGGAGGAGGAAGACGGCTCGG
>PVJX010027835.1:0-24465 GCA_004027295.1 Dolichotis patagonum
TGTGTTTAATTTTACCCTTTTGATATAATTGCATGTATATTTGAGTGGGTAAGATGGATGACCATATTGCTGTTTTTGTCAGATCGTGGAGCAGAACTGTTAACAGTCTCACTGTTTGAATGTCTACTTTACATGTTTTAACTTTGTAATTTGAACAACTATTTCCAAGAAGTCAGTATGTAATTTGTCAAGTAATAACAGGACAGAACCAATCAAAACAGAACAAAAGTATAATAGGACTTCAAAACAAGATGATAGATAATCAGCAATGGCTACCATAATGTCTCATATTCTTCAAAACAGCTGTTCATACCATCACACTCACTGTTTTGTTTTTATTGGTTCTATTCTGTTCTGTTTTGTTTGATTTTCCTATGTCTGCAAGTATGGGCAACTATTTTGAAGACAAGAGGAATTACGGTAACCATTGTTGATTTCCTATCGCTTTGTTTTGAAATCCTGTGTCACCTATACTGTCTTGTTTTGATTGGCTTTATTTTGTTTTGTTTTGCTTGGTTTTATTCTAAAATAAAATTTTTTTTAAAAACACAGACATTTACTGCCTCCCAGTTAAGGAGAATGGAAGTCCAAGACCAAAGTACTGGCATGGTCAGTTCCTTCTTTATCTGTTTTTTAGGTTCCAACTTTCTCATGGCAGTTTATTGTTTAATTAGAACACATTTTCCATAGTGCTCACATTCATCATAGAGAATTTGTATCTGTACATAGAACCCCTTTGTTATGGTTTGTGTCTAGGTGGCCCCCAACCCTCATGCAGTCATGGAGGTGGCTGAATCTAGCATTTATGATTGGCTCATTGTCTAATGTGGGATTGGCAGTGACTACTAGGGGGTTTAGCTCAGTGGTGCAAGCACCTGGCTGGCAGGCAGTGTGACTACTGCACCCACCCAGAGGCAGAGTGGCATACAATATAAGGGAGGGAACAAGGCATGTTTTTTCCTCTCTTTTGCCCTTTTTGCTCTTGTTGCCTGCAGTCCCCATGAACGGCTTTCCCCTCAGCCATGCCACCCTTGCCTTGGAGACAGCTGAGTATGGACTGAAACCCCCAAGAATTGTAAGATAAATAAACCTTTCCTTCCTAATCTTGGGCATCAGCTATTTTGTCTCAACAATAAAATAAAAGTAACCAAGACACTCTTAATTCTTTTTCTCCCATTCCCCTCCCCTCCCTTAAACCTTCCTTCCTCTCCCCATTTGCAGGAGCTTTGTTTCCACTGTTTTCCTTCTTTTTTTTATTTTTTAAATCCCTTTTCCCTTCTTCCCTTTCCCTTCCCCCCTCCCTTGTTCCCCACCTCATTGAATGTGTTCTTCCTACTTCCCAATATCTATCCTCCATTTTGTTCTTTGTTTACCCTTAAGGTTGCTCACATAAGAAACAATGCAATATTTAAACTTGGGCATCATTTACTTCACTTAAAATTATGATCTTGAGGTACAGCCACTTATCTATAAATGACTCATTTATCCTTCTTTATGGCAGAGTAGTGCTTCATTGTTTCTTTATCCATTCATATTTTGTTGGGCATATGAGCCATTTCCAAGATTTAACTATTAAAAATTGTGCTGCTATAAACATGGATATGCATAATATCACTGCAGTATGATACTTCTGGCTCTTTTGGAAAGACACCTAGAAGAGGAATAGCTGGGTCAAATGGAAGCCATAATTTTACTTTTGAGAATTCACACTATGAATTCCCTATTGATTGTACTAATTTATACTCCCACCAATGATGGAGAAGCATTCTTTTCCCCACAGGCTTATCAGCATTTGATATTGGTTGATTTCTTGATGATAGCCATTCTTTCTGGAGTTAGATAGAATCTCAGTGTTGTTATCATTTGCATTTCTTAAATGACCAATGACATTGAACATTTTTTCATATATTTGTTGTTTGCTGTTCTTCATCTGAGGAGTGTCTATTCATTTCAGACGCCCATTTTTGGATTGGGTCTTTGAATTTGGGGGATCTGATTTTTTTATATATTCTAGAAACTAGTCCTTTGAGGAATAGCTGGTAAAATTTTTTTTCGCACTCTTCACTCTGCTGGTGGTTTCCTTTGCTGTGTAACAGCTTTTTAATTTGATGTGCTCCTCATTGTTGATTCTTTATAATATTTCCAGTGCAGTTGGGGTTTTGTTCATAAAATCTTTGCCTACATCTATGTCTTCAAGAGTTTTACCTTTTCCATCTTCCAGCACATTCAGTGTTTCCATTTTTATATTTAGATCTTTGAAGCATTTCAGTTTTTGTTTAGCACATGGTGAGATATGGGTCTAGGTTCAATTTTTGGTATGTGTAAAGCTATTTTTCCCAACACCACATATTAAAGAGACTATCTTCCAGTGAAGGCATTTGGCCCCTTTATTAAAGATAAGATAGTTGGATTGCTTGGAGCTATCTCTGCATCTTCTATTCTGTTCACAGTCCAGTTTTTTGCCAGTACTATGCTGTTTTTTTTTTCACTGTAGCCCTCTGCCTTGCCCTTATAGCCCAGAATTGCATTTATTGGTCTATTCTGGTTCCATGTGAATTTTAGGATTGTTTTCTCTAGTTCTGTGAAGTATGCATTGGTATTTTGATTGGGATAGCATTACAGCTATGTAACAGTTTTAGAAGTATGGACATTTTCACTATATTGGCTCTGCCTATCCATGAACAGGGGATATCTTTCCAATTTCTGATATCCTCTTCAATCTTCTTTTTTCAGAATACTGTAGTTTTCAATGTAAAGTTCTTTCACTTCCTTCATTAGACTGATTTCTAAATATTTCATTTTTCTTGATGCTATTGTGAAAGATTTTGTTTCTCTAATTTCTTTCTCAGTGTTGTAATCAGGGGTTGTGAGGAGAACAATTAGAATCAGAAGACAGAATTTATAATATTATTTTATGATTGTCACCAGAGTTAACGCAAGAAAGTGCAGGAAATCTGTCCACAACACTAAAGACACAGGATATTTAGCCAAGGGCCTAGGTCCCACAGCAATGTCTTGCATGAGTCCAGATAAAAACCCAGAACCCATGGGAATGCCTCCCCATGAGTCCATCTGGAGATCTAGAGCCCATAAGAAGGACTCACACCAGTCTGTTTTATGGATCCATACTGGGAAGGCCCAAAGGTCAGTGGTGGAAGCTAGAAAGTTTATGCCAGCAGGGTGAAGGAGCTGTGCTGGTAACTTGAGGGTTCTATACTGGAGCCAAGAAGTTGCGCTCAAAGTAAGAACCAAGACTGTCCTGAAAAGTACCACAGCCATCCTCAGCAAGACGGAGGTCCTGAGCTCCTCTGATGATAAGAACAGTCAAGCACATGCTAGGAAGCCAGCATGATGAGTTTGTTCTGGAAATTAAATGGCACATGTCTTCCCCTCTGAAGCCAGGAAGTGATGCTCAATGTAAGGACCAGAGCTCCTCCAAAGTGAACTACAGCCACTCTCACCAACAAGGTCCCAAGCTCCTCTGATGACAATGGTCGAACTCATACCAGGGAAGCTCCTCCTAGAGAACCAACAGCTCAAACAGTAACACTTAGGAAACCCACAGTGCCTCGCTCGTCTTCTCCACATCTCTATTTATGCTGGTAACTTTCCTCAGGTGGGCCATCTTTGCTCAGCACCATGCTGATTTAATTCAGCTGGTATTAAGTTGACCATCAGTTTTTAATCCATAACACTCAGTGAGTTTATTATTCCTGTATAGGAATGCTATTGATTTTGAGTGCTGACTTTGTATCTGCTTTGCTACCAACTTGGGTTATTAATTCTAAGAGTTTTTTGGTGGAGTTTTGGGGCTCTTCTATGTAGAGTATCATGCCATCAGCAAATAATGATAATTTAAGTTATTCCTTTCCTATCCACATTTATTTTATTTCTTTCTCTTGTCCAATTGTTTTTGCTAATGTTTCCAGAACTATATAGAACAGGAGTGGTGATAGTGGGTATCTTTGTCTTGTTCCTTATTTTAGAGTAAAAGCTTTCAGTTTCTGATCATTTAGTATGATGTTGGCTGTTGGTTTGTGTCTTACTTTTTACTCATTGCTGAGACAAAATACCTGACGTCCAAAGTTGGGGAAGGAAAGGTTTATTTCTTACAGTTCTTGGAGGTTTCAGTCCATACTCAGCTGGCTCCAAGGCAGCATGGCACGGTGGGGCAGCCACTCATGGCCATTGCAAACAGCAAGGGAGAAACTGGCAAGAGAGAGAAAGACACACGTTTCTCCTGCCATTACATCATATCCTGGCTCCACCCCTAGGCAGGTGTAGCACTTACACCACCAATCTGAGCACTAGACAATGAACCAATCACAAACACATAACTGCATGAGGCTTGCGGGCCACTGACATAAACTATGACACTTCACCTTTGGCCCCCAAAGACTCATGCACATCCTTTATACAAAAGACACTTAGTCCATCTCCAAGAGTTGTCAAAGTCCTAACATTTTCAGCATTATTGAGAAGTCCAAGTGCCAAGTCTCCTCCTATATCTATGGCAAACTCTTAACTGTAACCCCCTGTACAAATGAAACAAGGTTAAGCATTTCCAAAATGCAAAGACACAGGATAAACATTACCATTCCAAAAGTTACAAACAGAGGAATACAAAGCATTGGAAACAAAGCAAGTCCAACATCCAGCAGGGCGAATGTTAAGTCCTAGAGTTCCATGCTCAGCATTTGAAGCTATCTGGTTGCAAGCTCCAAAAGGCTTGGGTGATTCCACCTGTATGGCACTTGCAGGGATTTCAGCTCCCGCAGCTTCTCTCTTAAACCCCCTCTGCTCTGTTTTTGCAGCTTTCCTTGGATGATCCATGTTCCTGGCTCTTTGTTCTGGGCTCTTTGCTCTTGATTTGCAACATAAATCTGGCTAAAAGCCCCCAACAATAGCCATGCCACAGCCTCAACATTCAGCTGCTTTGAAATTTCTTCTCCCAGATTAGTCAGTCCACCACCCTTAATCTTAAGTCTCAGGCAAAGTCTCTGAACACAAGCAAAATGCAGACAATCTTTCTGCCAACCCATAACATACATTGTGTGGAGTCCAAAAACCAATGCAGTCTTCTTGCCAGCAGAAACCTCCTGAGCCTGATCTTTACCAGCAGGCTTTTTATGCACCTTCTGGTCTCCTGAGCTCTGACCTGAATCTCCTCTAAAGAACAGCCTAAACTGTCCCAGCACCACTGTTTCAGGTGACATCTCCAAACCTTTCCAAACTCTTCCTATAAGCCATTTCCAAAGGCTGTTGAACCGCAGTCAGGTATAGTCACAGCAATGACCCCACTTCTCTGGTACCAAATTCTGTCTTAGTTACTTTTCATTCATTGCTGAGACAAAATACCTGATGCCCGAAGTTGGGGAAGGAAAGGTTTATTTCTTACAATTCTTGGAGGTTTCAGTCTATACTCAGCTGGCCCCAAGGCAGGGTGGTATGGTGGGGCCACAGTTCACAGCAGCCGCAAACAGCAAGGTGGTAACTGGCAAGAGAGAGAGACACACCTTCTTCCTGCCCTTACATCATAACCTGGCTCCACCCACAAATACAATAGCTACCTCTGCTCTTTTCCAAGTTCCTGCTGCATTAAGTACTGTTTTCCATCCTATGTTTTAATAGACTTTCAGAATATGAGTTTCTCTTTGAGTAAATGTGTTTCTTGTATGCAGTATATTGTTGGGTCTTATTTCTTGATCCTTTCTGCCAATTTGTTTCTTCTGATTGGCAAGCTGAGATCATTTACATTGGTGGTTATAAATTATGGGTATTGACTTGTCAACCTATCATTTTCTTTTTGTTGATTATTTCTCTTTCACTTCTGTTTTGTTGGTGGTGGTGGTGGTGGTGGTGGTTTTGTTTGTTGTTGTGGTGGTTTTGTTGTTTGGTTTGGTTTGGTTTGGTTTGGTTTGTTGGTTGTTGTTTTGTTGTTTGGTTTGGTTTTGTTTGTTGTTGTTGTTGTTGTTTTGTTGTTTGGTTTGGTTTGGGTTTTTTGTACAAGGGATGGAACTCACTACCTTATGCTTGCCAGGCAAGCACTTATGCCACTGAGCTAAATTCCAAGCTCATTTCTGTTTGATTGTTTGCCTTGCCTGTAGGATTCATTCTGTTGGAATTCTTGAAATTGTTGCCTTCATTGTCTTTTTCTAGAGTAGCCTTAGAACTTTTTGGAGTGCTGGTTTTGTGTTATGAGTTTCTTCAGGTATCCTTTATCATGGAAATATTTTATTTCCCCATCAATTTTGAAAGATAATTTTTCAGGGTACATAAGAATTTGATGTACCGAATCGATGTACAGAATCCGATTCAGAAGTTACTTTCTCTTAAGGCTTGAAACACTTTGCTCCAAGCTATCCTTGACTTAAGGGTTTGTATTGAGAAGTCTTCTGTTATTCTGATAGGTTTATCCTGTATAAGTGATTTTTTTTAATCTAACAGCTTTTAATATTCTTTTCTTATGTTGAATTTCTGGAATTTTGACTATTATGTGCCTTAGTATAGATTATTTTCTGCCCATGAATATCTGGAATTCTATCTGACTCTCTTATCTGTATGTCAAATTTTCCATTCTTGAAAAGTTTTCTATTACTTGTATGAACCAGTGGTTGGTTGGTTGGTTGGTTGGTTTGGGGGGTTTTTTGTTTGTTTGTTTTTGGTACTGAGGATTGAACTCATGACTTTACGTTTGTCAAGCAGGTACTTATGCCACTGACCTAAAGCCCCAGCCCCTGAACCAGTTTTTTAAAATGTCTTTTGTGCTATCTTATTTTTTTGTTGGTCCCAATTAATCTTATGTTATTTTTCTTTACATCATCTAGCAGCTGTTGGATTGATTTTTTGTAGTCCCTTGGTACTTTTAAGAAGTCATTCATCTGAGTATTGATAACTTCAGATTTGTCTTATAGATCTGATATTCTATTTTAACATTGGTTGACTCAGCTGTGTATGCTTTCAATAGAATGTTTAGTCTCCTAGATACTGTTTGAGTCTGCTTTATGGAATCCAGTTCCTTCCTTGGCCTTTCATGGTTTCCATCATTTTCCTAAGCTCTTCTATTTTTTAATCTGTATCTATGCTAGATTCATTAACTGTATCCTTTGCTATGCTCATTTTTTTACATCATTTTTTAATTGCCTGTGCAATATTTTTTCTAGAGACTTATTTACCTGCTTTATTACTTCCACTCCTACCATTTCAGAAAGTTTAGCTGAGTGGCTTTTTATTCTTCCATCTCAATGTCCCCTGTATTTGCCTCAAGCAAGCTCAAGCTCTGGGGTTGCATCTCACCTCTCTATTTTTTTGGTTGTCATTTATTTGCCTTCTGCATTGGTGCTTATAAATACTTACTTACTTAGATAGAAAGCCTTATTACTAGTATCAAGGACTCTTTAGGAAGTGACTATTTTTCAGAGATGTCTTCTAGACTTAGCTGGCTCTCAGCCTTTGAATCTGTCCCAGGATCTTGCCTTTTGACCTAGCACCCAGTTCTTTGGTACTAGGCTGTAGCATTATTTACATACCCCAGACAATCTAGGTAATGGCATACAAGGAAGACAATTGATCATACTAACTATGTCACCTTGGCTAAAGTAGCACGACCAGCAATAACAATAGCATCAAACACTATAAAATGACAAAGTGTCACGATAATTTTTCACCTTTAACTATATATTTAAGATTTTATAGTTATACAACAAAATCTTGGACAAAACAGAAAAATATTTATGTCAAATACCCACTCAGTAAAACAATTTTACCCTAAGGGGAGAAAATCAAAAGGGAAAAATAGAGAAATAAAAGAAAAACAGATTAGAAGCAATGCTGGACAGAGGAAGATTACTCAAGCTTCAGAAACCTTGTAAATAAAGACAGGAGGGAAGGAAAGAATGAAAAAAAAACTACAAATAATGTTCACCCTTACAAAGAAACAAAATAAATAATCAGAGAGGAAAAAACACCAAGCAATCAACAACAATACCAAAAAACAATGAAAAAAACAGAAATTTCTCTACAATTTCAAACCTGTAGTTTTCTTCTGGGCCTATAGTTCTGTGGCAGTGTCCAATTCAAGGTATAAGGGCTCTTTCAGGTAGACAAGGGAGGCAGTCAGAGCCCAAATCTGTGCTGGAAGATTCCAGCAGGCCAGCAGTAGGATTAGAGCACAGGGTTGTATCTGGGATGTTCAAATCCATAGAAGTTCAGGCTGAAATCTGATGTCTGATCATGCAACTGAGGCCTGAGTCATTTAGCTTATAACACTCTGGGTATCTCTTGCTGGCCTGACCATGGCTCCCTAACCATAGATGATGTCTCCTATGGTTGTCTACCAAGTCACTGTGGTAGTTTGATACTGGGAGCCCTGAGATGATGCAGAACCACAGCTACTCTGATTCCTAGACTCAGTTGTCTCTTCCCTAAAATGGTATCTGAACAAGCAAGCTTTCCAGGGGACACAGCAATCACTTGAACTGGAATTACTCACCTGCTGTTGTAATGCAGAGCATCCACTGCTTGACTCTACTGGTGCATTTCTTCCTGGAGACTGCTTGAGCCCTTGCTTTCACGGTATCTCTGTAGATTGGCTCTTCCTTTCCCACTCCACAAAGCAGGAGCCAGGGAGAACATGCAGACTGTCCCTTTCTCTTTCAGCAGTATAGTCTGGCTTTTCAATTTCTCTGTAGGCTCCAATTTTCTCTACAAGTCCTTCTTGAGTCTAGGAATCCACCCCTCTCCTTTTCTTTCCCAAGTTGTTATTTTCCAGTGTCTGTATTCCAAATCTTGGAGAGGCTGATCCATTGCTGCTTATCACCCTACCAACGGAAGTTCCCTTAATATTTTTAAGATGTTAATCCTACCCAAAGCAATCTACAAATTCAGTGCCATCTCTATCAAAATTACAAAACTATTTCTGCAGAAACACAAAAAAAAATCAGCAAGCCAGCAATAGGATTAGAGCTCAGGGTTGTATCTGAGACTTTCAAATTCCAGATGGGACTCTAAATAGCCATAACAATCTTCAAAACAAAGAACAAATTTGGAGGTCTCATCTTCCCAGTTTTAACACATGCTGAAAAGTAACATTAAAAAAAAATGTAGTACTGACATAAAGACAATTAACTAATGAAATTAAAAAGAAAGAAACTATCATACATTATATATGCCAATATTTTTAACAAGAATTTTAAAACTATTAAGGCAATACCATTCAAGTCTTTTCAACAGTGGTGCTCAAACAACTGATGTTCACAGGCAAAAGAATGAAACTGGACTCTTATAACATACACAAAAATTAACTCAAAATGAACCAAAGACATAGCCTAAGAGATAAAATTCCTTAAAAAAAAAAAAACCACAGGAGAAAAGTTCCATGATGTTTCATTTGATAATGATTTATTGAATATGGAACCAAAAGCACAGGCATTAGGCAAAACATATAAAGTCAGACATCATAAAAATTTAAAACTTTTTTACATTGAAGGATGCTATTAACAGAACAAGGCAGCCTGCAAAAGGCAAAGAGTTTGCACACTTGAGATCCAATAAGGGACTGACACTCCAAATATATAAACAGCTTATTGTAATTCAAAAAAAATGCACAAAGGTTTTAATAAATATTTCCTTCAGAAAGATACACCCATGGCTAATATGCATATGAAATAATGTTTAAGATCATCAATCATTGAGTAATGCAAATCAGAACTATAAGGAAACACTGCACTATAAGATACTGCTATCCAAAAATAACTATTGGTATAAAGATATAGAGAAATTGGAACCCTTGTGCTTTGCTGGTGGGAATGTAAAATGGTACCATTTTTGAGGAAAAAAATATGACAATTTAACAAACATATTACACATACCATTACCATATGCTCTAGTAATTCCAATTCTAGATATTTACCCAAAATATTTAGAACAAATACATTCCCATGTTCATAGCAGTATTATCCACTAAATCTGAAAGGTGAAAGCAACCCATGTCCATTAGTGGACAAAATATGATTTGCCCATCCAGTGGACTGCTACTCCACAACAAAAGCAGCAAAAAAGAAAAAAGAAAAAAAAGATTACTATGTGTAAGCTCGGGTAAATTCCCACAAAAATGCTCAATTCAAAATAGGCTGGGGATTTAGCTCGGTGGCTTAAGCACCTGCCTGTAAGTGTGAGGTCATGAGTTTGACCCCCGGTACCAAAAAAAAAAAAAGCCAGAAATAAGAGTACATGTTAGGATTCCATTTATACGATATGCTAGAAAGGGTGAGTCACCTGAGACAGAAAGCAGATTAGTGTTCGCCTAGGACTGGAGAGTGAAGGGAGAGACTGAGAATGGGCACAGGGAGACTTGGGGTGAAAAGAATGTTCCAAGACAGTTACAGTGATAGCTGCGCAACTACTAAGTCCATAAACTCATCAAACTTTGCACTTAAGACAGACAGATTTTATTGTATGTAAATCATGCCTCCATAAAGTAGGAGTTTCTTAATTTAAAAAAAAAAAAAACACTTGAGTGGGTTATTTCTTCCACACTCACTGTATTACCCCAGGGGATTCGTTCTGAATCCTCAAGTGAACAAAGAGTCGAGCGGCAAAATGAAAAGAAATCACACTGTCTACTGAAGTGCTTTATGACCCCCAGGAAGAAGAGCTGCAGGCTCTAAGGGCTGCTCTGCGAGAACTGAACAGAGCTGGAGCCAGGGTGGAACCTGGGTCCCTCCTCCTGCAGAGGAAAAGCCCTGTGGCTTGCAGGTACCACATCTCAGCTGCACCACTGCAGAAGCAGCCAGCCCTGGGAAAGACACAGGGTCTCCCCATCCTGTGCCGCTGCCAGTTTGCAGAAAGGAATCATTACCAGAGGGTAGCTAGGAGAAAGGAAGGTAGCTGAATGTGTGTGTGTGTGTGTGTGTGTGTGTGTGTGTGCCAGTGTGCATGCAGTTAAACACATATTCAAGCCCAAGGGAGACATAGGATATAAAGTTTATCATGATTATATTGCACATTTTTAATTATAGGAAAAAGAAGGCAATACAGTCAAACGCTATTCTTGGTTGCCTGTTAGTTTTTAAACTAGGAGGCAAATGTTACTTTTAAAATTTTTTTTTCTCTTTTTACATAGGTTGGCCCACAGTCAAATTGGCAAACAAAATCCATATAAGTAAAGAGAAATGCTTCAGTCAAGCCTTTTTTTAATGCAATTGATTTTCATATATATAGAATTTTACTTGGGGGACTTTGTTTGTTTGTTTGTTTGTTGACAGGTCTTACTATTTCCAGGCTGGCCTCATATTTGCTGTGTAGCCCAGGCTGGCCTTGTATTCCTCACCTTCCTGCCTCAACTTCCCAGAGTGCTGGGATTAGTCACGTAAGTAAGATTCTTTAAAGGATAAAGTAATCAAGAATGTTAATCTCAAATATTGCACTGTTACTGAAAGAACAATTAGAAAACAAGGAAATACTTTCACTGGCTTAAACCAAAACTTCTACTACTTCTATTGGTTTGGAAGTCCCTGGTCCCTCGACACAGCTGGAGCAGGATGACAGTGGTTGCCATCATTGTTTAGTGTACAGAACGATGACACATGAGACAGGAGAACTAAACTACTTTGGGCAGACGAAACATCTAAATAACACAGGTCCAGGTCATTCTTTGGCTTATATTACCCGAGTGGCCAGTTCATATCAGAATAGCAAAAGATTTACAGAATTTCCACTTTCCTACTATGTTTACCAGACAAAACCAAGGATGCAGCTCATTTGTATGGAAAAAGTTCATCAAGTCAAGTATATTGTGAAGCCAAATGCCACTTAACAGGCTATCAACCTGTGTGTTACAACCTTGTGTGTGTCTAAGATCTGGACCACAGTTACTCTCTCTTGGGGTTGTCTTGAGAATTAAATGGTATAATGTCTGGTGAAGTACTTGCCATAAAGAGGACACCTGGCAAGTGGTAGTCCATTCCAAATCACACAGACACACACATGCACAAACACACTGCACAAGTCTCACCCTGAGGTGTTGCACCAACACAGCCCGTAGAAAAACTAAAAGGATCCATTTTCAAAAAGTAAAGGCCCTTGGCACACAAGAAGACTGGAAAGGGCATTTCTGCTCCCAGGAAAGAAAAACCAGGTATGGTGCACAATGGTGGGACCCCTGTTCTGCCGCCCTGCTCCATTCTGGCAGGAATAGAATTAGAAGACGCCAGAGCACCCAGGCCTGGTGAGGAATCTGCTGAGTGAAAGGCAGGTGGAGCCTGGCGCTGGGCTGGCTGCAAGGGTAAGGCTGTTTCTTCAAGTCCCATGGGGAGATTCATCCTGGTAACAAGCTTCCCCTTGCCCTGGCCCATTGGGGTATGTTTCCCATTGCATGGTGGAAGGATCAAATGCAACCTGTCTCCATCATCACAAAAATGATAACAAAAACCTTAAACATGTGTCTAATTGAGAAGGGCCCCGGTGTACTTCTCAAGTATCCACACCTAAGAGGGACTGCAAAGAAGCTTTGCTCTGGGGCACAGCGCAGAGCTGTGTGACTCAGGGAAAGCTTTAGTTGCTACAACAAAAGTCAAAAGAATAGCAGCTTAAGCATCATCGTTTATTTCTCTCTCATGTAAGAATTCAAGTGTAAATAATCCAAGGCCACAGGGCAGCTCCACAATCCCAAGAACCCAGGCTCTGGATGGCCTGAACATGTGGTTTCCATTTATAATCTAAGATAGCTGCTGTTGCTCGAGTCTGTATATACATTCCAGCCAGAAGAAAGGAGGAAAGCGCCGAGGCGAGGCACTACCCTTGCTTTGGTCCAAAGGCACTAGACAGTTGCATAGCTCTACTCCCAATAGCCAAGAGACAAAACAGGCCAAGGTGTCATCAATGCATGCATGGATAGATTACACACACACACACACATTGGAATATTATCCAGCCACTAAAAAAGGATGAAATTCTGTTGTTTGCAACAGAGTAGTTTGGACTGAAGAATAGTATGTTAAGTAAAAATAAATCAGGCACAGAAAAACAAACACTGCATGCTCTCACTTATATGCAGAAGGTAGAAATGTTGACCTCATAGAAATAAATAATAGGATAGTGGTCACTATAAGCTGAGAGGGTAGGGTGAAGGGAGGAGAGGAAGATTGGATAATGGGTCCCCAAACATAGCTAGATGGGAGGAATAAGGTTTAGTGTAGCACAGGAGGGTAACTAAATAGTTCACAGCACTTGAGAGGCTTAAAGCACCATATGATTATTCTCTCACCGTCCAGGATGCCAGAAGTCTAGATCCCAGGTGTTGAAGGGTTGCTTACACCTGGACGCCCTGGAGGAGCCTGCTCCCTGCCTCTCTCTTCCCTTCTGCTGGCTCCCGGCAGTCTTCAGCAAGCTTTGGTTCACAGCTGCGTCTCTTTAAGTTCTGTTTCTGTTCTCATCTGGCTTCTTTATCTCTATATCCAAATCTCCGTTCCTTCCTCTTATACAGACAACAGACCTTCTGCCCCCGCACCATCTTAGTGCAGAATGACCACACCTTAACTTTATTACATCTACAAAGATCCTGTTTCCCAAAATGTTCCAAATCACTGGGCATTCAAAAGACACAAATTAAAACAACACTGAGATTCTCCTTCACCTGAGAAAGAATGGCTATCATCAAGAAATCAACCAGTAACATGCTGGAGGTGCTGTGGGGAAAAAGGAACCCTTCTCCACTATTGGTGGGAGTGTAGACTGGTGCAACCACTGTGGAAATTAGTGTAGAGATTCCTCAAAAAACTAAGATTAGAGGTCCCATTTGACCCAACCAATCCCCTGCTGGGCATCTTCCTAGAAGAACTGAAAACATCATACCACAGCAATATATGTACACCCATGTTTATAGCAGCACAATTTGTAATAGCTAGATCTTAGAAACAACCCAAATGCCCATCAACCAAAGAATAGATTAAAAAAAGATGAAATATTTTGGGGTTGGGGGACTTAGCTCAGTGGCACAAGTGCTTGCCTGGTAAGTGTGAGTTCAATCCCTAGTAAAAAAAAAAAAAGATGTAATATTTTTATACAATGGCAATGGAGTACAACTCAGCAGTAAAAATGAATAAATTTTGAGGCTTTTTTAGGTAAATGCATGCAACTTGAGACAATACTTGAAAGTGAAATAAATCAGACTCACATGTGTAAGCATTGTATTGTCTCCCTAGTGTGAGAAGCTATAAGAAATTATGGATAGGTAGATAGATAGATAGATAGATAGATAGATAGATAAACAGATAAGACAGTTATGCTACTAATTTCTCTTAGCTCATTGAAAAGAAAGGTTTGTGCTAATACTCTTTTGACAATTAAATGCTGATATCTTCTATTCTGAGTAACTAATTTAAAGATAACGATTCATAATGTATTAACCTTTGTTACCCTCTAATTCTCTTGTTTTGAAATTGTTTTTATTTTTTTCTCTTTAAAATAAAAAAAGAGGGGTCAAGGATATAGCTCAGTAGTACAAGTGCCTGCCTGGCAACCGCGAGGTTGTGAGTTCAATCCCTGATACCAAAAACAAGACAAAAATAAATAAATAAATAAATAAACAAATAAAAAGATCCTGTTTCCAAATAGGAATAGTATTACAGGCACCAGCAGTTAGCACTTGAACTTGTATTTCATTCAGGTACAATCTAATCCAGCAGAGGGGGTGACTACTAAAGGTAAAGGGGAAATAATTGTTTTTCACTTGGTTTTGGAGTTTGAACACACAGATTTCTTCACATGCTAGGCAAGCTCTCTACCACTGGGATACAACTCATCCCCTTTTATTTTATTTTGAGATAGTGTCTTGCCAAGTTGCCCAGACTAGACTTTTAAGTTGCATCCTCTTGCCTCAGCCTCCCATGTAGCTGAGATTACAGATATTCATCACCACACCTGACAGGAATGGATACTGAAGAATTCCTCGCTGTAGGACACCCAGAAATCACATCTGACAGCATCCACTATTCTGCTACAATGACTTGTCTCAGGTGAGCCTGACACACTTCCACCTCTGCAGACCTTCAGAACGAGCCCCCAGAGCCCTGGGTCTGCCCCAGTCCACGTTTTGGAAACCTTGCCGTGCTCATGCCCTCTACCCACCCTACTCGCTGCAGAGGACACAGCTGCTCAGAAATGCCACTCCCTCCGCCCCAGCCCACAGTGGGTGACAGCTGCCACCCAGGAGCAGCGCCATGCTACAACTGCATGCAACTCAGGCCCTCACCTCCATGGCCCCTCTTCTGTGAACAGAAAGAAACAATCACTTAAAGTTTTAAGTGACTGCATTAAAAATATGTTTCACAGCTACATGGATAGATAACTGTATTCACATGTGTATATCAAAAATCCTCCAACTAAGTGATTTTTCCTACTACCTTAAATAAATTAAAATATTTTATGGATCCTAAAAATATTGTGGACCCTTGGCATTGTGCTACCTGCTTCACAGATAAGATGACGATGGCTACAGAAGGCCTGCAAGCAAAAACAAGACAGGCACCTGCCTCCAAAGCTCAGCACAGATGTCTTCTTTCTTTTTAAGAAAATAGAACAAAACAAAACAGATCAGAACAAACAATGCAAGCACACAGGACTTCAAAGTGAGACAACAGGACATCAACAGTAGCTACCATAATGTCTCTTATTTTCTTCAAAATAGCTGCCCATACCTTCACACACATTGAAATTAAATAATAGAAAACAGACTAAAACCAATCAAAACAAAGAATAAAAGCATTACTGAACTTCAAAACAAGATGATAGGAAATCAGCAATGGCTACCATAATGTTTCCTTTTCTTTAAAGTAGCTGTTCACACCATCACACGTAACAAAATCAAGTCTTGTAAACTCTTTAGGAGAAGTTCTACACATGTATAAGCCTATTCATGTACATCTATCCTTCCTGTATTACAGGGAAAAACAAAACCAAAACAAAACAATTCTTTTTAAAAAATAGAACAAAATTTCATTTAAAAAATAGGAGAATAGTTAATACATTGAGTATTGTTATCTTTACAGTATGGATATAAAAAATTCTCCAAACATTAGCACAGATCTTTCTTTTCAATGTACTAAGAGAAACTAGTAGTATAAGTACCTTGTATATTTTTCTCCTTTTCCCTTCCTTCCTAGCCTCTTTCCCCCATCTTAGTACCTTTTTCCTTTTAAAAAATTTCTTCCCATTTCACAGTATCTCTTGTATATCTTGGACCTTATTCTTTCACTTTCTCACACCAGAGAAACAACACGATGTTTACACATATGAGTCTGATTTGTTTCACTTACGAGTATGATCTCAAGCTGGATCCATTTACCTATAAAATCCCAAGTTATCCTTATTTACGGCTGAGTAATACTCCACCATATAAAAATACCACATCTTTTTAATTCATTCCTCAGTTAATGAGCCTTTGGGTTGTTTCCAAAATCTGACTATTACAAATTGTGCTGCTATAATCATGGGTGCACATATATTGCTGTGCTATGATGTTTTGAATTCTTCTGGGAAGACACCTAGCAATGGAATAGCTGGGTAAAATGGGACCTTTAATCCTGGTTGTTTGAGGAATCTCCACACTGATCTCCACAGTGACCAATGTACAGTTCTACCAACAGTGGCAAAGGATTCCCTTTCTTCCAATGCTTTTTCAGGGAGATTTTTGCGACAGAGTCTTGCCATGTAGTAAAGGCTGGTCTTGAACTCACTATAGAGCTCAGGTTGACCTTGAACTCATAGTGATACTCCTGCCTCAGCCTCCCAAGTACTGAAATCACAGGCATGCACCACCATTCCCAGCAGCTTCTGGGTAACAGAAGGCACAGACTTCTGGGTAAATACCAAGAAATCCTTTCCTCCACCTCTCCTACCCTTAAGTTGGTGCATTCTTTATGTGCGCTTGCAACTCAGGAAGATATCACAGGGCACCAAATAACCACCAAGTTAGGTCAGAAAAAACAGCCTCCTTCAGAGCTATGAGGTAAAATCTCTCACCCTGATTGCATTTGTACCATTATTACAAACGACATGACATGCAAAAACAGTCACCCATATAACCAGGGGCCACAAAGCTTTTGTTAAAGGGTGAGAGACATCACTTGATTTTCAACACCACAAATGATTCACTCTTTCACCAAAGGCAGACTAATTCCAAAATACATTTCTCTTCTTTACATCAAAAAATGTGCCCCTAGAAACTCTCATACACTCAGAGGTGGGCTCCTGGAAGGAGGCGGCCTGAGGGTGCACTACACATATGCTCCTTGGTGCCTGGATGCCTTGGGAGTTCATAGCTGAAGGTGCTGCCGAGGGAGAGCCTGGGTGGCAACGCAGGAAAGCGCGTTCTTGCTCCTGCATCCTCATCTCTCCCTGCTTCGTGGCTGCCACATCCTTCCAGCCCTCTGAGCGGGGCGTGGCCCTGCCATTCTTGCCACACGGCTGGCCAGCCACTGCACCCATGAAAACCAAGAGCAAATAAACCTCGTCTTTACATTGTAGGTGTCACATATTTTGTCCCAACAACAGAAAAACAACTAATATAAGATCTCATCCAAACCAGTCTTTCTTATTTTATAATGTATGTCAACATCACATCTATCACTTCTGATGTATTTCATTTTAACTCATGAACTGAATTGTTGAACAATGTGTTGAACACAAGAACACAAGAGTTCTTGTTAGAACAACAACTCTCAATCTTCCCAGAACTTTCCTAATTTTGGAACTGAAATTCTTACATACTTCCATCCCCAGGAAAATTAGGACAGTTGGTCAGCCTATAATATCTAAGTTTTATCATGCTCTGCTGAAAGCATGTTTAGACAAGATGCAAATCACTGAGAAAGTCTGAATTTTTTTTCCCCAAAAAGACATTTCTCTCACCAATGAGGAAAATTTTAAAGTAGTAATAATTATAGTCCTGGAAAGCTCAAATCTGGTCTGATGCTACAGCTCAACAAAATATACATGGCATTAAATGTGGCCCAGTCAGCCTCCCCCAACCCCGGCCCTACAGTAATTTTAGTGTGGATTGGAACAGCTATGACTCAGTACTATGGTTTGAATGGTTTGAATAAATAGCCCCTAAAGATCCACATGGCTTGGTCCTCACCAAGCACTACTGGGAGATGGACTGCAGTGGGAGGTCATTAGGTCATTAGGGACATGCCCTCCAAGGGAACTGTGGGACAGTTGTTTATATGTAGATATCCCCCAAGAGCTTCATGTGCTCATAGGCAAGACTTTTGGAAGGTGACTGAACAATGGGGTGATATAGTTGAGATGATATTAGGAAGCAGAGTTGGTCAGAAGAGCCGAGACACAGAGCCACATCTTAGAAGGGTGTCTCTCCCTTCCTGGATTCCCCCTTCACACTCTGCTTCCTGGCCACCATGGTGTCAGCAGCTCTCCTCTACCCAGGCCCTTCCATCGCGCCACTGCTGTGTCTGAGCCTACCAAACACCGACTGAAGCTACTAAACCTATCAGCCAAAATAAACTTCTCCTCCTTTACACTGTAGGTGCTGGGTGTTTTGTCCCAGCAATGAGGAAAGTAATTAAGACCAGAGCCCCAGTCTCTTCCTTTCTCTTTGTTTCCTGCCATGAGATAGGTGGGTTTGCTCCATCATGCATTTCTGCTGTCACGTGCTGCCTCGCCAGAAGCCCAAGGCAATAGGGTCAATCTATCATGGACTGAAACCAGGGTCTAAAATAACCCTTTTCTCTTCTAAGTTATTACCTCAGGTATTTTGTTATAATGACAGAAAGCTGACTAACACATACAGCTCCCTCTTTTCTGGGCTGCCTGATGTGGTATCTCCCATTAATACTTTAGATGGACTACAAAAGAAAAATGAGGTCTGGGCAGTGGTCCTCAAACCACAGCGCACTTAAGAATAACCTGAAGAACTTGTTTAAAAAGTTGTATTTCTGGACCCTATCCCCAGAAAGTTTAGCTTGGGAGAGTCCAAGAATCACTCCTGTTCTCAAGTACACAGGGTAACTTCAATGCAGACAGTTGGTGGACCACATTTTTTAAAACTCTAGTTTAGGGAGAAGACAGTAAAAGTTGCTTCCTTTTTCCTCACAAATGAAGCAAAGCCAGAACATATCAGAAAGGAAGAGGAATGGAGTGCAGGAACGAAGCAGGAGAAACTCAGTGTTAGGACTTCCCTTATCTGAAAAGTACTCTTTTGTAAATCTTGCGATCGTGGGAATGTTTAAAGAAAAGCATATTTGGGTTAACCAACATAACTGTACTCTCTCTGGGTGGTATGTAGATCTATGTGACTATAATATATACAGAGATGATGGTAAAAATGAGATAACAGCTATGAAAGTGATTAATATGTTACAAGCACTTGCAGTAGTTTATTCATATATATGACATGATGGCATGTTTAACATATAAATATACACACAGATAAGTAGCTCTGTTTTGACTGTGTTAAATCTGAGATGGTCAACAGGCAGGCAGCTGGATACAGGAGCTGCATTAGTCAGCTTTCTGACACTGTCATAAGACACCAGAGACAAACAGCTTAGAAAGAAGAAGTGTTTATTTTGGCTCATGTTTTCGGAGATTTCAGTCCATCATTGACTTCATCAATTTCAGGGATTGTGGTAGGGATCAATGCAAAGCTGCTCACCTCATGGCATTGGGGAAGGAAGAGACTGGGGAAATGGGGCAAAGAAGGGAGAGAGACAGAGACGTGAAGACAGACAGACACAGAGAGAAGGAGACACAGAAAGAGCCGGACAGACATAGAGACAGAGGCAAAATACCAAGGGCACAGCCTCAGTGATCTGTGTCCTCTGACTCTAATTAGCTTCTGCCTCCTAGTTTTATCCATCACCTCCCAAGTTGGGACCAAGCCTTCAATATGTGAAATCTGGGGGAGCATTTAAACACAAACTGTAACCACAGACTACTCTCTGGAATTTGGCGGGGTAGGGGCACTTAGGGTAGAACTAGACACTGATTTAGGGAATTATCTGCCTACAGCCTGAAGAGTGCATTGATAAAAGTCAAGCCTCAGGAGCTGGGGTTTTAACACCTATCAAAGCCACAGTCCCATGCCGTGTAAGCAAGCTAGGCCCCCTGCATGAGACCAGAAGCTAATGGAGAATAAGTTCCCCCGTACCAGAAATTTGAACACTCATTTTCAGCTTGGATACAACTCAACGGTCACAGGTAGAATTCCTTCATCTCTCCAGGTAAAAGCCATAATTCAAGTTATTCCTCAGAGCAGAAATCCAGAGGCCCACATAGAGGCACGAACAGGATTTCCCCACAGTCAAGCCTCCACACGCAAACATAAACAGGAAAAAATTCCCACATGTAGCATCCTCCAGGGAACACCCTCAGAGGGGCCCAAACCACAAACCATGAGGAAGTCTGAAACCAGAGTGGGCAATGTACAAACCTCTCCCGCTCCCCACCACGTCCCCAGCCCCACCCTAGAAAAAGCAAGAAATCACACATATGGAGGCAGAGATAACAGACCCTCTGAAAGGAACTTTGCAATCAGTGCCATTGCCATTAGCAGGTCATTCCGAGACTTTGAAGAGAAACGGGACACGCTGAAATGCATGTTAGGGGTGGTTCGTGTGGCAGAGCTAAGGACAGAGACGGTGAGCTCAGCCCCAAAAAGTTCTGCTCCACTTCTGGATGCCCATAACATCCAACTGGCACATCTCTTATGTACTCCCAACCTTACCACTTTATTCCTTGCTTTGAAGTTGCTTGCATAGATCAATCATATAAGGAACTGCTGAACTCAAGGTTCCTCGTGTGTGTGTGTGTGTGTGTGTGCATGTGTGTGTGTGTCGGTGTGGGGGTGTGGGGTGACTATGAGTATGCCAAGTCTCTCATGTGTGTGAGGTTATTTGTGAAACATTGTGGCACATCTCCCACGTCGCCAGGGTACCGTGTTAAGTACTGTTAGGTGCTGTGTCCTCCAGCTATAGAAAGATAGATGATACCCCATAGCACCTAGCGCAGTACACTTACACAGTATATAAATGTATAACAAATGAATTAACCAACAAATGAACAAGAACCAGGTAAGACTGACTGATCAAAACAGTGTGCTGTGGACATCTTGCTTGAACTGGAACACAGAACCAAGTGGATGCTACATCAGTCCGTGTCCCTGGGACCTGACAAGGTCCTAGACTGGTCTCTTCTTCGCCCATGCATGCATCATCTGTCGGCACGCTTAAAAGTCAGCCAAATGCAGTGACAGCTGTAAGCCCTGTGGCCCTGATGAAAATCTGTTGTTCTGGGTGGATTTCCCTGGAGCAGACTGCTGTGTACCTCGGGGATGGCCAGGCATTTGGCTATGGGTTACAATAGGCCTGGCCTAACCCAATCACTCTAGTCTTGACTTCGTCTTTGTCAAGTCTAGTCTTGACTTTCCTCTTTGAGGAAAAGACTGAAGCTTGGGGAACAGCAATGCCTTAATTTGCTAAGGGACACAAACTGGCCACACAGAGTGGAAAAACAAAGATTTGAGACCTCCCAAGAGGCCAAGAACAGTACGCATATCCAAAGCTTTCCTGCATGGCGATAGTGACTACAGTAACAGCAATAATGGTAATGACAATGAAATAACACTGTCTTCTTTGGGAAGTGTTGGGGATTGAACCCAGGGCCTCACATTGAGCTATATATATCCACAGCTGTTTTCATTTTTTATTTTGAGGATCTAATTTGTCCAGGCTAATCTCAAACTTGTGATCCTCCCTCCTCAGCCTCCAAAGTAGCTGAAATCAGAGGCATGCACCTCGACTCCAGGCTCAAAGCTGCCTTTTATTGACCATCGAATATTGCCCAATTCTATCCTAGGTATCTGTAATATAATTTGGCATATAAGGGAAATATTAGCGTGACCACTTTACACTTGAGAAAACTGAAGATGAAAGAAGTTACATTAGTTATCCACTGTAAAACCGTATCAAGTATGAAGGTTAAGACTGGAACACAGACCAGTTGAACACTTTCATCCTTTCTACCTCCCCTCCTGCTTCTGCTGCTGATGCCCAGGTCTGAAACACAGCCAGGGACATTAACCACACTGGGTAACAGACTCGAGGGTTTCTGATGATAAACATGGGCTTTGGAGCAGGAACTGTCCCCCAGGAGCCTGGAGGCACATGCCAGCTCTCACTTCCTGTGTCTCATTCCAATCTCAGTCACAGTCTCATGGGAAAGACTAAAGGAACCTGCTTCACTCTGTGGGAATCAGCTGGGCTTGTCCAGCTTCTGATTTTTTGTATTCCCAGTGTGAGGCCAGCTGCTACCCCCATAGCCAAAACAAGTGCAAATACAAGGCACTGAAATTGTAATGGTCTTCTCTGAAGACACAGAGTAAATTCACAGCAGAGAAATAGGATTCATAGCACATTCTAGTACTTACTCCATTGAGATGGTCTGTTGCCAGTGTGGCCCATACACAATGCACTGGCTTGCTTTCTAAACTTAAAATAACTTCAGAATTAATCGTTCTAAATGTGCTTTCAAGAACACTAACATGAATGGCTTTTCAAAAAAAAAATTCTAACACACCACATGACTGTCAACAAGACAATCAGAGAAATAAATTGTGGTCTATTCACACTGTGGAATACTATAAAGTAGTAAAGCCAGATGAATTACAGCTACTTGCACCAATAGGGATGAAGCTTGGAAATGTAATGTTGGATAAAAAAGCAAATCCCAGAAGCCTACCTACTAATATGTGGTGATTCTAAAAGATGCCTGTAGATTCGTTGACACCCCACCCTTCCAAAGGTGGAGGCTAATTTCCCTGCTGTTGAATAACGGCCAGATTTAGTGACTTTCTTCTAGTGAACATGGCAAAACTTACAGTGTGTGACTTCAGGAATAAATGGAAAAAAGTTATGGCCACTTCTGCCTTACTCTTTCATGTTCTTTGTTTTGGGAAGCCAGTCACCAGTCATAAGGACATCACAGCAGCCTGCGGAGAGACCCACGCAGGGAAGATCTCAGCCTTCTCATCAATATCCAGCAGGTACTTAGCAGCCGTGAATATGAGCCACCCAGGGCAGCCTTCACGTAACTGACTGATACCCTGAATTCAAGCTCATGGGGAATCCTAAGCTAGAACCGTGTAGCTTAGCCACTTCCAAATCCATGATCTACAGAGAGTTGTGAGACAGGAAATATCCTAAGCTACCAAGTGTGTTAATGTGTTTTATAATAATATGAAACTAATACGAAATGATACCACTTTGCATAAATCTCAAAAGCAAGCAAGTCACTCTCATGAACATATACAGGAGAGTGGCCCGGGCTGTTTGGATTGAAAGTCTGCATAGACCTGCATCTCGGCGCAACTGTTTGGGACTGGTAGGCCCGCCCTTCATCCACAGGGAACTGCCCAGAGACCGGCATCTGGGCCAGGTCTGTTTGGGCCCATAGCCCCACCCTTCACCCTCAGGAAGTCTCCCAGAGACCAGCATCATGGCCTGACTCTTTGGGACCCGAACCGCTCGGACCCGCAGAGTGGCCCGGGCTGTTTGGATTGGGGATATTGTGGAGACTGGCATCTTGGCCAGGTCTGTTTGGGACTGGGAACCTTGCAGAAACCAACATTTTGGCCTGACTCTTTGGGACCTGTAGGCCCACCCTTCACTCGCAGGGAACCTCCTGGAGACCTGCCTGGGACAAAGCACGGTGGCCTGGCCTGCCTGAGATTCCACAGGCTCCAGGCTGACCACACCCAGCATTCGCCTTACAAATTAGAGAGCCAAGAGCCCACAGAGGAGAGTTAGGACCCTGTGAGGAGGCCAAGAGCCTGTGGGGGAGCCACTGCCCCTCCAGGAACTGAGGGTGTAAGAGGTGATTCGCCACACATGCAAAGAAAGCTTTGGAACACCGCTCAAAGTAAGGAAATATAGAAAAATGACAAAAGGAAAGACCAAAAGGCAGGCTCAAAGCCCTAGCCCTCCCCAAGAAAGCTTAGAAGCCATGTCCACAGAAGAAAAAAGAAGCCATACACCTGAAATGTCTGAAATGATATCAAATGAAATAAATATGCAAATAGGGAAAGCTATGGAGAAATTCAAACCAGAAAAACTTGCCCAGGTAAAAGAAGAATTGATAAAAATAGTGAAAGAAATAGTGAATGCATCTAGTGAAAACACAGCTAAAAAATTAGAGGAACAAAGCAAACAGATAGAATCCCTCAAAGAACAATATAAGAAACAAACAGAATACATAAAGCAGATTCAAAGAGATATACAGGAAATCAAAAATTCTATTGAAAGCTGTAAAAACCGCCTCAATGAAAGTGAAGATAGAATTTCAGACCTCGAAGATAAGATTGCAGCCAGTGAGCAGGAAAGACAAGATCTTTTAAAAATAACAAAGAATCAGGAAATAACAATTCAACACCTGCAAGATGATGCAAAGAAA
>PVJX010027836.1:0-24476 GCA_004027295.1 Dolichotis patagonum
CATCGAGATATTTATAAATAAATGGACACGACTTGAGACCATTCTCTTAAGCGAAATAAACCAAACTCACAAGGGTAAATACCATATAGTCTCCCTAGTATGAGATTTGATAAGAGTATATAAGACTTTATGGTAAGCATGAGTCCCCATCTCATAGCTTTGAAGTCTTTCAAAGTTTTAAATCATCAGTTGGAATGGTGTTATCCTGTTTTGTTTGACTATATCATACTTGATGATATGAATAGCTGTTTTGAAGAAAACAAACATTATGACAGCTATTGCTGATTTAATATCATCCTTCTTAGAAGTCCTACCATGCTTTTTTTTGTTCTACTACCGTTGGTTCTATCTATCACATTGTGTCTTATTGGAATTTGAATATGTGTGATAGTTCAAATAAATTTTTTTCTTTTTTATCAAAAATGAGATATTATAGTACCCATTGATCATTTTCTGTTATTCAGTTCAGAAAGCCCTGGAATTCTTTCACTCTATGCATGGCTTTATACAATTGTGTTATGTTTGATATTATTGTATATGAAACTATGCTCAACTATAGCAGAGTAAGAGATATGGTGTTAGCTACTGTTGATGTCCAGTTGACTTAATGTAAAGTACTGTGTTGCCTATGTTGTCCTCTTCTGATCTGCTCTGTACTGCCCCCTTTTGTTTTATTCTCTTTCAAATAAAAAAAAAGAACATGACTTTAAACATAAAAACAAAGGTAAGTTAAAAATAAAAATAGTAAAGCATCCTATCATGTAAACACCAAGCACAAAACTGAAGTCTAAATGGATTAAAGACCTAAACATTAAAACAGAATATACTGTTTTAAATCTACTGGAAGATAAGGTAGGCAGAAGTCTTGGAGACATAAGGGTAGGCAGAGAATTCATGAACAAAACGCAAACCTCAGAGAATCAACAACTGGGATCTCATATTATTGAAGTTTCTCTACTTCAAAAGAAATCACCAGCAAAGTGAAAACAAAACCCATAGAATGGGAAAGAATTTTAGCCAGGAACCCCTCAGACAAAGGACTTATATCAAGAACATAAAAGAATTGAAAAACATCAAGCTGTCCAAATTCAAAGACCCTTTCCAAAAATGGGCATCTGAGATGAACACTCAGTTCTCAGATAAAGATATACAAATGGCAAATAAATACATGAAGACATGTTCAGCATCACTGGTCATTCAAGAAATGCAAATTAAAACAGCACTGAGATTTCATCTCACTCCTGAAAGAATAGCTGCCATCAAGAGATCAACTGATAACAAATGTTGGTGAGGCTGCGGGAAAAAGGAACACTGCTCCACTGTTGGTGGGAGTGTAGAATGGTGCAACCACTATGGAAATCAGTATGGAGAATTCTCAGAAGACTAGGACTGGAAGCTCCATTCAATCCAGCTATTCCCTTCCTGGGTATTTTCCCAGAGAAACTGAAAAGATCGTATCACAGTGATATATGTGTTCCCAAGTTCATAGCAGCACAATTTGTAATAGCTAAATCTTGTAAACAACCAAGACGCTCATTCAACTGCAGAGTAGATGAAAAAGATGTGGTATTTTTATACAATGGAGTATAAACTATTGCTTAGCTATGAAGAAGGATGATCTTGAGGCCTTCATAAGTAAATGGAGACAACTTGAGACTATCCTCATTAGTGAAATAAATAAGAATCATATTTATAAATATTACATTGTGTCTCTAGTGTAAAAAGTAATAAGAAATGTAGGAGTAATAAAACCCAAAATGTGTAATTGCTAACTGTAAAAAAGAGAGGAAAAGAGGGTGCTCTAAAAGATATAACTGCATGTATGTTTAAGTGTGTAAGATGAATGACCATATTACTGTTTTTGTTAGATCATGAAGCAGAACTGTTAACAGTCTCATTGCTTGAATGTGTACTTTGTATGATTTAACTTTGTAACTTGAACTATTTCCAAGATGACAGTATATAAGTTATCAAGTAATGATTTCTTAATAATTTTGTTCTTTTCTTTTTTCCCTTGGAATTTTGTATTGTTGCTACCCTTTTTTCTATTTTGTTTGTTTTGTTTTCTTTTCTTTTTAAATAAAATTAAAAAAAAACAAATGAAAGCTGAAATGGCTCTATTAGTGTCAAAGTAGCTGGCAAAGAACAGTTACAGCAGTCACAAAGGGCACTGCATGACCATAACATGATCCAGTCAGAAAGAAGACACGTAGATCTAATGCCTTTGCATCTAATAGCAAAACTTCACAGACATGAAACAAAATCTGGTAACAGAGAGCAGAGACATTCACACTATCAGAGTTGGAATTGAATATTTTAACCTCAGTAATAAGTAGTCATAAAATTAATTAATGAAGAGACAGAAAATCAAGAAAATGTTGTCAATTATCCTGACATAACTGACATTTACAGAAAACTCTATTCACCCATATTAGAATACTCTTTAATTTATTTGTTTGCTTTATCAAGTACAAACCAAATTTTGGACTGTAAAATAAACCTTGAGAAAAAATATAAGAAATAAAATCAAACAAAACAATTCTTTAATTCTAATGGAATAAAAATTAGAAATCAGTAATAAAAAAATAAAGAATCTTTATTTGAAAATTAAACAACACTGTCTGTAACTACCAATTAAAGAAAAGGTCTAGGGACATTTGAAATATTTTTCACAGAATAAAAATTTTAAAATAAAATATATGAATATTTCTGGAAAATATCCCCAAAATAGTATATATATTCCATACAACCCAGCATTAGTTATTTATAGAAAGTAAATTAAAACATGTTCACATGTAAGTCTGTATATAAATGATTGAAGTAGTTGTATTCAGAATAGCAACAACTACAGATAGGTTAAATGTCCCTCAAGTGTTGAAAAAACAACCTCTAGCTAGAGGAGCCATTTTTTCTAGCACCTTCCTATGGTACCTCCTTATCCTGGTAATAAATAGGGCGGAGTATCTGCGATTCATTAGCAGTCAGCAAAGAAAGATCTGTGCAATTTGAAATTTGTTTTAAAGGATTATACTTTGTTAAAATGTAAACGCATTAATAAATTTAAGAAATTTTACTGAAAGTGTTGCCTTCATTTTTAAACCAAATCATGGGTAATAAGTTGGAATCTGAAGGATTTTGTACAAGGCCACAGACCACTGATTTAGAACAGAGTTTTAGCTTGAATGTAATTGGATTTCAAATTCTTTTCACGTTGCTTTATAAATTTTGTAACTAGAGAGGAATACCTGAAACTTACTTAAAGAGTAAGTAGAATTTACTCAGAACATGAAAACCTCAAATCTGTGGCTTGTTGCTATGATTTTTCACTAGCACTTTCTTTGTTAGTTTTCTTGGTGAAGCTCTGAAGTTTGGACCACCTCACCAACAAGGTTACTTCAGCGTGCAGCAGAGATCTAACATAAACACTTCTTTTCATTTGTATTTTCACTTCATTCAAATTACATCAATCCTTACCATATTGACGAAATTGACCATTCCCCAAATTCTTCTCCTTAGATTAGACTGAGGATTATTATTCCTGCGATACTAGAAATTAAAAGAAAAAAGCATTAATCATATGAACTGAGTAAAAGTTTAACAAAATACTTCTGCCACATGAGACATTGCAAAGAAAAAAATGCACTGGAAAAATGGAGAAAGAAAAATGAAGTGTCTAAGACCAGGCAACACATGGAAGGATTTTTATTCTCAGTACTGGGGAACATGCCTCCTACCCAGATTCTTAGACAGGGCCTCACCAAGTTTCCCAAGCCAGCCTCAAATTTGCGATCCTCCTGCCCTTGCCTCCTGAGGAGCTGAGATTACACAGAGGCACCACGATGCCCTGCTGAGAGGAATTTTTAAATACTAAATAACTAGATGCAGCTGTCTCTGATGATGTATTTTAGCTCAGCACTGCATTAGGGTTTTCTTTCTAACGTTGTCCTCTTTTACATTTCATCATACTTCATTACAGTAATACGCCAGTTGGTTGGTAGTGTTTAGAGGCTGCTGTCACCATGACTCAGCACCTATTAAAGTTCTGTAATAATCATGATGTTGAAAACAGACACACTTCACCTCTCTTCCTGAATCTGCAGTGTCACAAATGATGGAACATAAAATCCAAAAATGCCTTGGGAGGGATAAGAAACTGGGTTTCCTTGTCCTCCAGGGGAAAGCTCAAAAGACAAAACTGACTTTCTGCCTCAGTCTGACTTTAGTTCTTTTCTTTCAGCTAAATTCACTTTTGGTACTACTAGGATCTTGCTGCTAATTAGCAATTAAATACACATAATAACAAAATGTATGCTGCTAGAATATATGCATATAGTCATATATATTCATATAGTCAAACTTCTATGATATAAACAAAATATAAACATGCTTTTCCTGAATCCTGTAGGAATTCTCTAGCTACCACCTCATTACTCACATATTACTTTAAATATCTAAGTGATTCCAAATACAGCATTGGCATTTTTTAAATTTCTATCTCCTATTCCTTCATCATACTTTGATTTCAACTATAACTATTCTCTTGAAACCACTCTCGACAGCTCATGAATATCCTCATAAATGCACTAATCACTTTTTAGTCCCTTTCTGGTAGTCCTGTCCACATTTAATACTGATTATTTTCTCTCTTAAGAAACTGTTTAATACTTTTGTCCCTCTGACCTCACACACTCCTAGGGATCTATTGTGGGGTCCTCTTTTCTCACCAGGAAAATATGTTTCATATCAGGATTCCTGTTGGTTACTTGGTAGAGATTGCATAATGTACATTACAGGGAAAGATGGTAAACCTGCCTCAGGGATCACAGGAGTAAGATCATTTATCAGCCAGTTATTTCTAACCAGAAGGACTGGGCACAAAGTGTGAGCTGTGAACTCTTATTGTTAAACCTATTTTAAGTGATTGGTATTCAGGATGTACATGTTTGTGTTCCACTTTTCCCTTTCAATTTGCAAGTTTTGGGTAATATACATATTTTAGGTATGATTTATTTCTTTCAACCCATCTGTTATTCTTGCCTGATAGTTCCAAATTTTAGAATTAGTTTTGTTACCTTTTAAAGTACAGTATAGGAACTTATGTTCTCTCTTACTAGTTTTGTGTATAATTCACGTATAGGTAACATTTTTCTTTGTTTCAGTTGAATTTGGTTGGTTTTTTTCCCTTGTCTTCATTATTCTGCAGTTTTTCCATACTGTTAACTAGTTTATTTATCATCATTCTATTTCTGTAGAACTCTCAAGAATGATCACTAAAATATTACCTGTCATCTAATGACTCATATTCACTCTTTTATTCTGCATTTAATGTCTCCTATTTTCTCTTTCATAGTTTCTAACTCTTTACTGCTCTGTGCTCCTTAGGTGGTAGATTTCCATCTCCTCCATCCTCCAAGTCACTGATTCTTCCTTCTCATGTGTTTAACTTCCTTTTCAGTTCATTCAAAGAGGTATGCTGTTTCTTTTAGCAGAAATTAGAAGTTTTTCAAGTATGTTCATTATTTTTTCTAGTCTCCTCTCATTATTTTAAGATGATTTCTATTTATTTTTATAACTTCAATACCTTTAAGCCTATGCCTCAATTGTATAGAATAATTTTGGTAACACTAGATGCCTTATAGCTCCTAGGAGGATGTTTTTCCTTTTCATTATGTTGCTTTATGCTTCCTTGTGTGATTTACTTTACTTTGGGTTATTCTGTGGTCTTTATGAAGCTTTTTGACTTAGGTTCTAGCTGTTTACAGGTCATTAAGCAGTTTTTATGTTGAAAACTCTGCTTGGCATCTCTGCACCTGAAAAAATACACACTGTCATGCCCTGTATCCATGCAGGGCACAGACACAGGGCTTTCCCTCAGTACGTGACATTTTCCCTGCCCATGCCTATGGGCAGGTAGCCATTTCCTTTATCTATCGCAGTTTCCATGGATTTTTATGGTTTCCTTTTCAGGGATGAGGCAGTAATTTATAGCTCTGGAAATACACAGAGGACTCATTGGCAAATGTCAGTTTTTTACTCTGCATGATATTTAATCCTTCAAAATTCTATACATGTATTCTATACATCACTGGTCATCAAAACTTCAAATGACACTTCGTGTTCTGATAGAGACGTTCTTTTGAATTTTTAGCATTTGAAAATTTTCACTTGTTTTTTGAGGTCAACTATAAACTGCTGACATATTTTCCATTTCTTATATGGTGTGCAACACTTCCAACAGTTTGTAATGGAGTAGACTGTTCCAGTTTGGGTTATGCTGCTTCACTGTTCAAAGACCCAATAGTCTCTTATATTCTTCCATTGGGAGTGTGGAGAGGGTAAAAGCACAAGGGTGAGCCTAGCAGAGAACTTTTCTTTTGTCTAGTTTAGAATCATTAGGATTTTATAAATATAAAAAAATCAAAATGTTCTTCTGAAAACTTACCACATACTCATCAGCAACAACGAACAGTTCAATATAGTTTTCCTTATGGTTTCCCTGGAAATTTATGGAAAATTTAATGCAGTATGTTAATATTTTTAACATTTAAATTGAAAACAATCTAACAATTTCAGGGTAAGAAATGTTAGTGCTCTTAGTATAGGAAGGTGTGTGCCTATCTAACCATTCTATGAATCTTTATAGACAAGGCATGAACATGTGGCCTAGATATCCTGTATTAATAAACTCAAACAAATATTAAATTTTTGACTGCATTTTCTTTCTTTTTGTGAACTTTAGGTTCAAATAAAATTTATAAATAATAATGAATCCTGTTTTAATATATTGGGCATTTTATTCATTTGCAAAGTAAATGTTTTATAACTAAGCTCAGGTAAAAAGCTCCCATCCACAGCTGAAAATTAAAATTAAACTGATGGATAGTACTAATTATTGCTACTGCTTCTGCCTCCCAACCTCACAGTCTCAATTAAAAAAACCAAATAAATATTGCTAATTATAGGTCATTTATTTTTAGCAAACAGACATAACAGGGTATTCTTCTAAGTTTTCAGCATTCAGTAAATGCAGATGGAAGTGCATGTGTATTCCTTGAGACAAAACAGAAGCTTTTCAACAACTGACACATTCTTTGCAGGCTAACTTATTGTTTAGTTATTGAATTAGTCAATCAAGAAACACTTGTTAGATATTTATTATGTGTCAGACACTATCTGGACTATGAACAGGAGAAGAAGATATGCAAACACGTAGTTTACAAGCTAACCCTGCTGAGATTTAACGGAGTAAGAACTAGATGTCCAGAAAGACCAAACATATACAGGACTCTGCACAACTATATCACCAAAAATGGAACCTGCTATTGTCTTTAGTTGTCTTCAACCACTGGAACAATTCAACAGCTCTCATGAAAGAGCAAGAAAAGATGTTGTCTAGGATGGATTTCAAGACACCGCAAATTCCATCCTTCAAATCACACAGTCCTGACGCTATTCATCTACATGCAGGTGTGTTTGCAGCTTCCCTGACTCACATTGATGGATCACTTTGGGATTCTGTAGTCAGCAAATACTTTCTACACAGATATCAAACAAAAGTTTCAACTCAAAGTTTCAAACGATGTAGTGTCAGATTCAGAGTAACACGTACATTTCACTAGCTGAGCTGATCGTCTCTCTTAAGATCATAAAAGAAATCAGAGGTATTTTACCTGCAGCGAAGGGACCTTAAAAATACAGTACTCACTTCCACTTTGTGGTTTTCCTTATATTTAGTATCTTCTGGAACAGGCTTCATGGTTAAATTGAGTTCTGCACAAGAATAATTGGCAGCGTACTGCACCCTTGGGTTGTATCTGAACACCAAATGCTCTCCTGGTGAGAATTTCACTGGCTCAATTAGGTACCTTTGATCATTTACTCTGAAGAATCCCCTGTGGAAATGGGAACACAGTGTATATCAAGATATATAACTTTCTCAGTTTTTAGAAATTTACCTTTTCAAGAAAGGGAAACTACAAGATGAAGACAACATAAGCTTGTAGTTAGGTGTTTTGAGTGATAAAGGAGATGATATGTGATCTTTCATTCCATTAATAGCTTTTTCTAGGAGTCAGATTATATAAAATTTCAGAGGAATTCTGACAGCCCAGTTTTGGCTCTGAACTGAAGTACAATAGCAATCCCCACCTGTGTTTGTCTCAGACTGTTTGTAAAATCTTTGTGAATTTGTCACTAATGTATTAGTTTTAAATATATGAAAATATTACTATGGGTAATTTTGTCATGAGTGGGGTTCCCATTTCTTATTAAAAATTTTTATCTTAAAAAAACCAATAAAATCAATGATACATAATTGCAAAAACAAGATAATAAGAGATTAGCAATGGTTAATATATTGCATATTGTGATTGCTAAAGTAGTTGCTCACATTAAAAAATACAAGCATGAAAAATTGATCAAACAATATAAGCACAAACTATTTCTTTTCAGTGTAAAGAACTTCTAGTTCTGAAAATGGAGTGAACCACTGAAGGGAAGGCCTTATACGACAGAGGTTCCTTATCTTACCATCTGTCTTTGGACATGCTCCTCCTTCATCCTTGAATTCGAGATCTACAGAGAACTAATAAGTGCATATGCGACTTTTTACTGTCTGAAGACCAAACATTCAGACTAATTTATGAAATGCTAAATTACTAAAGCATTCTGGTGTAGAGAAAATTCACAGAACTGTCTGTCAAGAAACCTAGGTTTTGGATTCATCTCTACACTGGAAGATTGCATACTCAGAAGCAAGTCTCAGATTTCAGTATCTTGGTTAGATACAGGTTAGATGACGGTCAGCACTCCTCCAGCTCTGAGGTGCTTGATGATACATTGCAAAATGCATCTTGCCAAGGGCTGTATATTAGGCATTTTTGTGAAACATAAACATGAATCATAAATCTAGAGTTCATACTTAATGCTAAAAAAAATAGCCGCCCTTTCTTCATTATTGTTTTCCATTTACAGGCTGAGTAATAGAAACAAATCACCTAAATGTTTTTCAAATTCATACCACAATAAGAAAATGAGGAAATACTCTGCTTACCTCAGACCATCACAAGTGCTGATACTAGCAGAAGAATCAAGCTCATGCATAATGAATCCTTGATAAAAACAGTGATCCTAAAATCCCAGAAGAGTCTCTTAATGTGGGTATAAATGTTTATGTTATGTAGCTATTACTAATTAATTATTTTTGTTCAGAATATACCACTCTTCATTCTGCTAAGTTATTCACTCTTCTATGCATGCAATCATTGCCTTATTTTATTTATGGATACTTAAGCCTGCTATAGAAATCATTCACTTTAATTATTGATTACTTTATGTAAAACCACATATGCATCCTTTACACACAAATTTAAGTCTATTAGGTGCTGACACTAGTTTCAGATATGTGACCCCTTTGCTTATGTTACTTTTTTAATCCACCTCAAGATCTTTGCCAAGCTTATCCTCTTGCACTAATATTATGATTTCCCCAGTTGCCTATAAACTTAAGGCAATTTCTTGATGATTCCTAAAATTAGCTATTCCTCTGCAGCCAGTGTTCCACAAGCCTTTCACTGCTGACTTTGCTTCAGCCAAGTTAGAATCCTTACTATTATATGCAGGAGTAACCCTGCTCTTGGTTAAAAAGGCTTCAGAGGGTATGTTCTGGAAAGGGGAATGAGGGGGTAAAACAGAATCTGTATCCACTATAATAATATTAATGACAGACACAAAAGCTTGTTGGGAAAATGAAGACCCCTGAATACTAGTGCATCAGGAAAACTGGGCAAAGGATTGCAAATGCATTTATGGATCAATTGGATGGAGATT
The DNA here is from genome assembly GCA_004027295.1 of Dolichotis patagonum. Lineage (NCBI taxonomy): Eukaryota > Metazoa > Chordata > Mammalia > Rodentia > Caviidae > Dolichotis > Dolichotis patagonum. The sequence continues at coordinate 9,829 of PVJX010027836.1, forward strand.
TCACATTGGTTTCCTACCTTTAGATTCTTATCCCTAAACTTTATGAACCTATGAGGGTGCCTTCCACATAATTCACTGGAGTCCTGCTTGAGCCTTATTCTAATTACCACTATGGAATGTAGCAGGAGTAAGAAACAAAAGAAGACACATTGCAGTCATGGGTTAATTGTGGTCACCTCCTGAAGTATTGAAGGATTATATTTCCTACACTAACAACGTTCACTAAGAGTGAGCAGTTCTCGATTCACTTGTGATATAGCACTTTTTGGAGCAATTTGTAAGGCTAGAATTGAGATTCAAATTCACATCAGGAAATGACAGTTTCAAAGAGGCAGTGCAAGAAGGTTCTATAAAATACCTTAATCTGAGGATTCTTGGTGAGCATCTCTCCTTTTGTGGTGTAGAATGTTTCACTATAATTTGAGCCTAGGAACTTTCTGAAAAAGGAGGCAGAGAAGTGGTGACACTTACTCGTCTACAAATCTACAAGATAAAATCAAGCATGTGGTAAAAAGACTTTCACATTGCCTTGGAACCTCTGCAAGATATTTCCTGCTAAAAATAGAAAATATTTTTAAAATTTTTATTAGTACATGTTTGTAGCACATAATAATTACATTTATTGTGGGTAGTTTTTTACCTGTATATAACACATTTTAATTCTATTTTTGTCCATTTTTCTACCCCTCCTTCCCTGGTCTCACCAACTCTTCTTCCCCTCCCCATTTGCAAAAACTCTATTTCCATTTCTTCATCAGCTTCTTTTTAAATATTTTTTCTTTCCCTTCTTTCCTTCTCTTCTTCCATCTCTAAATTTAATGATATAAAAATGATAGAAAAATCAGAAAAAGATTCTGGCAAATTTAGCAAAGTGACATTTTATGAACAACTCAGAGTAAATATTAAAATCCGAGAGCCAAAATTAATGCAAAAACATGTGCTATGTATGAAATACATACAATCTTCACTTACAGTAACCAAATAGCTACGTATTTAAATAAAAGCAGTATGTATCATTATAATAAATTTGGAAAACATAGAAAAGTCTAGAGGCAATTATCCTGAATTCACCACTGCCATATCTATCATGGCTAATATTTGCATGTTATACTTTATGGCCTTTTTTTTTCTTTGCCTAAAGGGATGAGTTTCTGAATAATCAATAGAATTATCCTGCTTGTGCTCAGCCCTTTGCACTAGATTAAAAGCATCTACTGTTGTGCATCCAAATTCAGGAGATATTTGCTAGAGCTGAATTAAAGAATAGGAAATAAAGTCATTGTCTTTCAATTTACTCTGGAAAATTTTGAATCTTAAGACAGAGACATTAGTCTTGCAAGTTAAGGCTTTTGAAATAAAAGAGTGGAGATTTGTACGTTTTCAGCATTTAATAATGATGACATTTTTCTATAAATAAATTTTCTGAAAAAATGAAAGAGCAGTCAGGTTAGCCATCATGGGGATTGACTTCCTCTATGATGGTGGGGTCATTCCCTTCCCCCCACTGTCAACTTCCTGTTCAGCGCCACATTGGTAGCAAACTGCAAGAAACCTAGTGGGTTGTTTTTATTCATGCTGCCATTTCTTGAACTTCAAAATCTCCAGCTGGTCTGCCTCCTCTCTCTATCTTTTAGTCTTATATTTGTTTCATTATTTCCAAAGGTTTTAGCTGCATTTAGTGCAAGGAGTAGGGAAAGGTAGAGCAAGTTAATTTTCTGAATTGAAAGTGTTACAATTTCATTTTTCAAAAATAAATCATAATATGTAAGTTTTAAGAAATTGCATATATTATACCACCTGGAGTATTTAGTATTATTAGATACAGTACCTATATACTGGGCCAGTAGACAATCACAAATTCTGCTTGCTTCTACTCTAAATCTCAAAATATATGAATATTACATAATCACAATACTTTTGTAAATTTATATGTCATTGGTAAGGTCAGTTCAGCCTCTGCACCAACCAAGATGGCAATCAGACAAAATTGATTACCACCAATTAAGCTTTTTTTGGGGTATCAGGAATCAAACTCAGGGCCTCTCTCTTGCTCGAAACATTTTTTAAAGTCTTGAAATATGTAATATATATTGAAAAATGCTTACATGGTCATTATAAATACTTGAAAATAAAAATCATAGGAATTGTGTGGAATTAAAAGAATTGTTTCTGTTATATAAGTGTTTTAAGTTCAAGTCTTACAGTACGATGACAATAGCTCATAACAATATGTTGTTAACTTGAGGATTGCTGACAAAGTAGATTTTAAGTGTGCTATCTACAAAAGAATGGTACGTGTGTGAGACAAAAAATCATGAGTTTTCCATCTCACAATCTATACGTATTTCAGAACATCATGATGTAGTCCATAAATGGGTACACTTCTTGTCAATTGAAAATAAACATATATATATATATATATATATATATATATACACATACATACATATATATGAATTGTTGTTTGACCACAGTGTTCCTGATTTAAGAGTGAAGTAAGCATTATAGAGACTGCTTAGATAGTGTTGGGATAAGTACACAAATGAATTTTGTAATGAATTCTGAGAAAATGATTGTTCAAATCCACAGAATTCGATTCCTCATAGTAAATAAATAACAAGATATTTCAGAGTCTTTAAATTTTTCTATGTTTCTCTCAACATTAACAATTCTTTGCTTGACCAAACTTTACTCAGGTGTCTAACTTTCTCCTAGGCCCTCTGAGTGTCTGTAAAGAATCACACTAAGTCGGTTAGGCCAGAACTTCCCAACTCCCGGTGAATGATGAGGTTTCTCATTCACCAACATCCTCCTGGTGCTGACAAATCAGCCTGGGCTCCGCAAGAGCCCTGGCCGGTTGGTTTAGCCATGCTTCACCCACTGTTTGCTCTCAGGAATTTCTGTCCACTAACCCCACCCTGTGTCCACTTCCTCACTCACTATCCAATTTCTACTCCTCACCGACAAACCCTACCCTGCACCAGTAGTCCTTGAATCTATCGGGATGATTCTGAATAAAGTCTGCCTGGGCAGGCAATAAGAAGCCAATAGGAAGCATCACTGAGTACTGTTTTATAAGATCCCTCTGGACACCCCGGCCACTACATGACCTGAACTCAGCATGACAAATTTCAAGAATTTTTTTTTTTTTTTTTTGGTACCAGGGATTGAACTGAAGACCTCATGCTTGCCTGAGCTATATCCTTGGCCCTAGAAGTATTTTAAAGGCCTGTTCAAACAGGCTTCCGAATTCTCTAGAGCATATTTTAACCTGCTGTTCTCTATGTGTGTTTTACACTTCCACTACTCTCTCTTTTGATGTCTAGCCAGCAGATAGAGTGGAAAAAATAAATAAAAGCCTCAAGTAACCCAAAGATCCAAAGACCTACAGAAAGTCATTAAAGGAAGAATAGAGGATTAAATAAAAGAGGAGAAAAACAGAAACGATATATCCAATCTAGCCATAACAATTGTAATGTTGAATGTTAGTTGAATTAAGCATCTGAATTCCAAATCCAAGATTATTAGAATTTATTAAAAATCAAAACCCAACTGACTGCCATCTTATCAAAGACATACTCCAAATGTAATCCTGCAGATATCTTGAAAAAAGTAAATGAAGGCTGCAGTTGGCATTTTGATCTCAAGTAACAAAATGTAAAATACAAGAAAATTAATGGAATATTTGTGAGAAAATTCTATGTATTGGAAATTATATAATACAATCTAAGACAATCCATGTGTCAAAGAAGAAATTCCAAAGGAAAAGAAGAAATATTTTTAGATAAATGATAGTAAAAATGCAACATATTTGCAATATGTGGGAGGAAGATGCTATAGCTTTAAATACTTTAAATACTAGTAATAGAAAATAGTAAATGTTTCTATAGGAAAAGTAAACACAAAAAATAATGAAGAAAATAAATTAGTAGAAGGAATGATATAAAGAATAAAAGTATGGAAGCAATTAAATAAGCTAAGCTTTAGCTATTTGAAAAGAACAATAAATTACTAAAGTCTCTTTGTTTTTTGTTCATGGTAGTGAGAATTGAATCTAAGGCCTTTACAGTGATCTATCTCCCCAGCAATTTTTCATTTTTTATTTTGAGGCAAGATCTTTCAAATCGCTGATTTGCCCAGGATAGTCTCAAACTTGCGATCATCCTGTTTCTGCATCATCAAGTGCTGGTATTACATGGGTGTGCTATCATGCTCAGCTACCACATGTGTGTTAAAATAATGCATCATGAAAATTAACTTTTACCTCAAGGACACAAGAATGGTTTAACACTTAAAATCAATCAGTGTAATTTATATCATAAAAATTTCAATAGGTGCAAAAATTTTTTCAACAAACTTCTCATAGAACTTTCTTCATCTAATAAACTACATTAATGACAAGTCTATAGGTAAAGTCACATTTAATTATTTAACACCTAAGCCCCTGACTGTTTAAGATCAGGAACAATGTCAAGTTTGCCAACTCTCAATATTAATGAAATTGCACTGGAGACCCTAGCCATGGCTATGAAACATAGAAATGAGGAATAATTATTATCAAAAAAACTGTTGATATTTTCAAATGACAAGATGAATAATCATCAAGAAAATTTCTAATTAATCCACCAAATAAGGAATAAGTTAACAACTCCCAAACCAAGTTTAATATTAAAAAAACATATATTTCTATGCAGCATTTTCAAATAATAGAAAAATGAAATAGCAAAACATTCCACTTCTAAAAGCACCACAATATTAAATATTTAGAAATATGTTGAAGAGCTTAATGCTTTACAGTGTAAGCTACAAGACGTATTTTATAGGAATTAAAGAAGACAATAGATATAGAGTTATAACTTTAATACTCAGTGCTATTGAGATGTCAACCGAAGTGCTACAAATTGATGTATAAATTGAATAAAGCACCCAGAAAATTTCAGCAAGATTTTTTTTTCTGGAATTAACAGGCAGTTCAAATTTTACATGGAAATACAGAGGAACCAGCATTCTGACCTTTACAAGTTACTGTTTTCAACATGCGTACCTCATGTGTATTTTGTAGAAACTGAGCAATAATCATAAGGAAAGTGCATAGAAATTGCTTAATAAGTACTATCTTCTAGCATGATGAGAAAAACAAAATATGCAGACTATGAAAATACTGCCAATATGATCATGGTATTAGGCTTGCATACCAATGGAAAGGTTCAGAATGGATGGAATTGTTAATTTTATATTGTTATTGTTTTTGTTTGTTTGTTTGTTTTGAGATAATAGGGCAGAATCTTAATTCTGAAAATGTCACCCTTCCATTTTACTTAGCATTTGATAACTTCACATTTTTTTAATGTGTGGGACTCCGACCATACTATGATGCGTGTCTATAGGGAAACAGCGGAAAGGAAAAGCAGAGATGAAAGTCGGAAGGCATTCAGATGACCTGGTTATGTAAGATATGACCACAAATCAGGTTCTTCCTGGTTCTTATCTTGTTCTCTAAAAGAACTCAGTTTGCTGTTTACTTGCTATAACTAAAAGTCAGTTTCAAAACCACGCTTAAAATTTTTCTTTTGTTCAAGTAATTAATCAGTAACAGATCAGCCTTCATTTTAGAGCAACTATACAGAGGTCCAAGAACCCCAAGTACCCAAAATAGGTATTAACTCAAAAATTGAAGAACTATGTGTATAGTTTTTAAGATATTATTGGATATTGTGAGCTTGTATTTGAAGAGGAAGAATCCACATACTATACAAATGCCAATGATTTTAGAAATTCACTTTACTGGTAGTTTTTACAAAATATACGACACCATAAGCTAAGTCAATAAGGTGTGGAATCACAATAGAGCCTACCTTGATTTCAGAAGGTGAAGGATGAAAGTTTTCCTAGTTAGTCTTAATTCATACAGCACTTCTTCGTCATAGGCTTCCTGTAAAACAAGATCCTACATTGACTTCCATATACACTTTTTAGTATAACATGAGCATAGCCAGTGGAGAAGTAAGGGTACGTTGTCCAACACCACAGTGACCCAGCCCCGGCAGCCCTTTCGAGGAATAAATCCAGATAAAGCTGTACGTCAAGAGAGCTAGGTTTACAAGAAAGATTCTACTCATTATTTTTAATAAAAAAATTTCAGAGGACTTTTTTCTAGTTATGAAATAATAAAATAAAATGGGAAGTGTGTATTTGCCCTTCATATAAGAATATGCAAATGATTATATGTATATGCACAACTCCCCCACAAACATAGATCTTTGGTATATGAATTTTTAACAATTTCACGTATACTGTTTTATAGGCTCCAGTTTCACGCAGTAAATCATGTCCATTTCCTATTTTTGTAAGTGTTCTTTCATCGGGTGTATTTTAAGATTGCAAAGCATAATGCGAACAAAACTTTATTTCTTCATCTTATTTATCAGAAATTTAGACGGGGTTAACTGAAGCTAGAGTTGCATTGCCAACAACATGGGAAAATATGTAAAGCCTTTAACAAATCTTGACAAGGTATCCTGAAGAAAGAAAATACAAGCTTAGAACTTCACCTGCAATTTATAGCAACTCCAGTTTGCATATGACTAGCTGTAGTATCTACTATTGGAAAGCTACGTGTCCTTACCAATAATAGATCCTGTCATTAACAGAAGTCTTTTAAGCAATGAAATGATGGGTTACTGTGATACATTTTCTTCTTTGAGAACCCTTAGCATTCATATTTTTCATTGGTGCAGTTCATTATGAGTGGTTTGTATACAAAACTGTGATTTTTCACTATATTATGATCCTTAAGAAATCTTTAAATTTAAGGTTCATAGTTGTTGGTCGTGCATATTACATATTTTTGAGTTCATGAATTTGATAGTTATTATCTCTTTCTTAACAGTTATTACCTCAAGCCCAAAATTTATCAGTGCACTACACTAGATGGAGGCCCTTGGTCAAAAGAAGTTCCAACCTGGCAAAAAAGACAAGTCAACAACCAAGTAATTGGGGGCGATAAGTATCATGAGAGAAAGCAAGTGCTCTGCCAGCAGGACAGAGAGAATCAGACACAGGCAGGTAACAGCACATGTAAAGGCTCTGAGGCAGAAAGCCACTCAGCATGCTTGAGAAACCAAAGTCAGTATGGCTGGAAATTCTAGCATAAATTGAATACAAATGAGAAGAAAAGCTGTAGGAAAGAGTTAAAGAGGACATGGCTTCATTAGTAAAGAATTTAGGCCTCCTCCTAAGACCAAAGAGAAGCAAAGGTTTTAGGCAGAAATATGCAGAAAGCATCATGGTTTACAGCTTTTCTTATTCTATCCAGTGGTTCTGCAAACATCAGTGCTATAGACAGGCAAGCTGCTTAAAGGCTGCTGATAGAAACAGATGATTCCGGCAGGGGAATAAACAGGCCTAGGTGGTTTCAGAAGATGTTTACAAGCTAGACTCTGTAATCTTTGTAATTGTTTGATGCCAAAGATAACTCAGAGGAGTGGAGAATGCGACCAGGTTTCTGACTTGTTTGTTTAACTGTGTCACCACTGTAAGAAAGATACCAGGAGAAGCAACTGTGAAGTGGAGAGAATGTGAGTGTTAGGTATATACAGTTAGGGCTTCTTAAGTTAGTAGTTTAACAAAAAGAACTAGAACTTTATTAGAAAGACTCAAAACTCAGATGTAGGCAGACAAAAAACTAAATGGCCAAATAAGAAGAGCTGAATCCCATATTGTTTTTAATCAGCTTTGTGTGTGTGTGTGCTCACGTGTGCATGTGTGTGTGCATGTGTGCATGTGTGTGTGTGCATGTGTGTATAGTAATGCAACAATGAGGCTTTTTATTCAACATTTGAATGCTTGAATGTGGGTTTTATATGTACTGTTAAGAAGTTAAGGAAAATATTGTATGGTGCTCTTTTAAATCTTGTCATTATTTTTAGTAAACTTAATTTCATTTGATTGCAGAATTGTTCTGGATTTATAGAACACCTGGAAGACTGTGCTGTGTTTGCACACACTGTCCCCCAGTTTCTTTACTGTTGATGTTATATGCAACTATGGTATTCTGGTCACAGTTAAAGAATCAGGACTGATACACTATTATTAAAGACCGTATTGATTCAGATTACATTTGTTTTTACCTGATGCCTATTATTCTCCCAGGATCTCATCCCAAACACCACTTTACACTTATTTGCCATCCTTTGTTTGCGTAAACCTGTGACACATCCTCAGACTTCCCTTAATCTTGATGACCTTGACTTTTTCCAGTGTACTCATTTTTTAAGCGTGCTTCTGGGAGTGTTTCAAGTTTTACGTGTTTTCCTTTTGGTTAGGCTGCAGTTATGACTTTTTATGATGAAAACCACAAAGCAAAGTGCCATTTTCCAACTTCAAATGCAGTGCATCCTAGCATTGGCGTTGATCACCCGGAAGAGGTGGCATTTGCCAGTGATGTGCTCTGTAAAGGTGCCCTTTTCTCTCCTACTTCACACTCTTGCACAGCAAGCCACACTGCACAGCCTAAGCAATGCTGAGGATTTGCGCTCTGCCTCCCGAAGACGGGAGTACCTACCTAAATTATTTGAGTCTTCTGTATGAAAGTTGTGTCACATTTACTTAGGTGCTCTGTCATTTATTTATAACAGAATGGCTCATAGATCTTAATCTACACTTCATGTTACAGTATAAAGTCATATTATTTATGTCACTAGTTGAGCCATCCCAGCTCTGGCTCTTGGGAGCTCCTTTATTTGGCTCTTGAGAATTTTTGTCATGCTCTGTCCATGTGATTTCTGAGTTTTGTTTGTTTGGGTCTTTCCAGCAGCAGCACAAGACGCTCAAGGCTCATCCTGTGTATTTGCTGCCTCCATCCAGGCTCATCGTGTGCATCTGTAAGGGAACTGTTAATACTAGGCCTGAAGAAGTCCTAAAGCAATGGATGCTGGAAGAACCCACCAGTTTCTGCACAGTGGGTGGTACAAAGCTGGTTTTGTCCTGTGCTGGGGGCCAAACTTCAACCAATACAAAAGTTTGAGAAGGTGAGAAAAGAGTTGGAGATTAAGAGAAAAAAATCTTATAAAGAGAAATTTCTGGAAAAAAATTAGACATGATCTCCAAATAGGAGTTGGAGGGAGAGAGTTGCCTTTAGATGGTCTCAATGACCAGGAGAAAGCCATCTCAGTGGGACCCCCTGGCGAGGTGGGGTGCATCTTAAATATGGCTGAGAAACAGAACCGTGAGGTCCTGGAAAGCCATGCAGTGAAGTGCAGGGAAGTAGGTGAATTGGGAAAGATTGGTTCTCCCATAGTTGTTGGCAAAATGCTTGGCAGTATTTTCTATGGATTAAATTTAAAACTTCAGATCTAAAATGCAAATGCCTAATGATAAGTATCTTGTTTTTCCTTTTTGGGAGGGGGGCGGTTACTGGGAGTTGAACTCAGGACCTTGTGCTTGCCAGGCAGGTGTAGCACCACTGAGCTATATTCCTGGCCTCCGATATCTAAAAACATTCACCTAAGATCTTTTATGGCAGTTGGGATGCAAAATAATTTTCAAACTTGCTTCTTTACTCCCTACCTTCACTCCTGTATATTCACTATAATAAATATCCAATGACTTTTGGAAACAATGTTAAATATTTTAAGAATTTAGCATTTTAAAAACACTCTTGCAAGTGACAGGCTAAGCAGGATATTTTGTTACTGTAAAAGTTTTTCAGCTTTGCAACACTCTGTGCAGCAAATGAACCTACATGCCAGCTCTCTGGGAAAGCGAATTAAATTCTGGAGATTACATTCCAGGGAACCAGCTCAGAAAAAATGTGATTGCTTTAAATCAACCTGGAAATCTGTTAGTGATATTCCTCCTGAACCAAAAAACCAGAAAGTAACCCCTAAAAGCTGAGCTTTGCCTACTAACCCCAGAGGGCTGGTTTCCCCTGCTCATATGCTATGAGAGGGCAGCACTTCTCTGAAAACAGAGAATCCTCTCTCCTATCTGGGTGTGTTTGAGGCCAAAGGCAGCTTTGTGTATGTGTGTGGACACAGAAATCTTATCTGCTAAAAGCAAAGTTATACCGGTATGTCCGGGTCATCGGTGTGCTTGACATCTTGCTTGTGAACCAGAGGAAGCTTTTTAGGATGAACCAGCTCTGGACCCTCTGCTCCGAAGCCTATGTTTTCTGAAAGGAAACACAGGGGAACCCAGGTCGTGTTAAAATTCGTCCTTGGTGACTGAAGAGCAGCACTGTCAGCACACAGTTCCCCCTGCTTCCCTTAGCAGCCAAATCTTCCAGGCAGGGAGACTGAGGCGGATATATACAGATTGGGAAAATACAGGCCACACTGGAAAAGAGGTAAACACATGCACATCCCTTCTCGTCTTCCATGTTGCCACCTTGTTCTACAGTTGGATTCTTCCTCCTGTCAAAGCCCATGCTGGAATGGTCCATTTCAACATTAATTACTGAATTTTGTCTTCCAGAAACATTTGCATTTGAAGTATTTGATCCCACAGTGAAGCATATGGCTGTCATTTGTTAGAGAATTCGATATAGGCCAATTCTATTGCTAAACATGATCTTCAATTCCTGTGCTATTGTACTGTGAGACAATCTGGGAAGAGATCCCCAAACTTAAAGAGCAATAAAGAGGGGAGGAGAGGCTAAGGGCTTTTTGGAGTAGTCTCCGATTTGAGTCAAGGTTTTACGGATTGATTACTTGTGTGACCAAGAGAAGCGCAGGTCAGCTCTGACCTCATCCTACTACTCTCATTTTCATATCTGTAAGGTGGAAACAATAATACCAAATTTTAAACATTCCACATACAGCCCAGCTAGTGGTCACCACATTGCTTGCCATAATGCAGGCATCCAGGGTGCGTTCGGTCCTCCTCCACTTCCTCCTCACCGTGAGTGACCAGACGGTATTTATCAGAATCATCCAATCTCCTGATTAGCCATGACCTAGACAATCACTACACCATTGTCCTCAACAAAAATCACCAATCCATACATAGCTCATGTTTTTATCACTTAAAGTTAAGATTCATGGCTAAGAAGGCATCACCTTATACTCCAATAAGAAAATCCTGATATAAAGAGTAAGACATACCTTTAATCTGAAAAATGAGTAAAAACATCAAAAATATACACGTGGGTAACATGCTGAATGGGTCTGGCAGAAGAGGGGTACATAGACCCGAGGACAGAGGTGCCCTGTTCTTTGTCCCTGCTGCCGGGGAACGTAAGTGAAGCCTGGCAGCCAAAGGGGCAGTTTTGACTCAGCTCAAGGAAGTAAGTGCTCCTTGATCCGGTTACACAACTTTTTAGAAGCCTGAGGCTAAAACTTATGGTTTAGACAATCTGTGCTAATTAAAGAAAGCCCCAGATGCGGTGGTGGTGGTAGAGGTGGATTTGGCACGGTTTCCTGCTTCTTGTCTAATGTCCGTCTGATTGTTGATGTGGTCAAACTGCAAAAGTGAGAAAAAAAAAAGCGAATATTTTACGAAAAACCAATCAGGAACGTCTTAGAAAAAAAAAATCACCGAAGTGTGTTTATACCTACATTTGGGGGGAAGTAGGCGAAATCTTCGCTGTGTAGGTAACTGGCTGTTCCATAAAGGAACACTTGGTACATAAAGAGGAAATGTTGAACTTTTATGTATGTATGAACCACTTATTTGTAAAAACAAAGGGCAGGCAAAAAAACCTTCAGAAATTTATATAACATGTGTAAAGAAAGGTGGGTTAAGTATCCTTTCAAGACAGAATTTCTTCCAAGTAACATGAAAGGAAAAACAATATTAGGAAAATGCACAAAGGACTAGGGTAAACCTACTTGTGGGTCTGTGGGGTTTTTTTTTTTTTGGTAGTATGAAAAGGTCTTCCACTGTCACGTGATCAGTCACTGTGTCTGCATTTGAGATCTTGTGTCCTTCTCCAGTTCACAGTCTCTCTCGAATATTCCTAGAGACTGAAGCAATTTATATCCAATGGAAGCTTCCTTCTGGTATCTAAACAGGTCCCAGAGTACCCCTGTGGAAAACCCTGCCTTCACTCCTGTATCCCCCGTGTTCCCCCAGCCCTTTCTGTGACATTCCTGTCAGCTTGACATCTTACCTGGACTTCCTGTGACAACTTTCTTATGTCTGAGTCATCCCGAGACACGCACGGTGACATCTGCGTTTATCATTCTACCAAAATAGCTTGCTAACGTCTCCATTGATTTAGCCATTTCTGTATTCAGTGGGAATTTTGGCTCCTTATTTTCTTGCCCTCTCAACATTTGGCACTTTTGCCCACCCACAACCCTATTACACAACCCTTGTAATAGTCTACTAGCTCCTTGACAGGACAGTCATCTTTCTAGCTCTGTGGCAACTTACTAGCATACACATGCTATACAGCCACTAAGTTTTACAGTTGCTCAAAGAACTGTTTCCCTGCTCCCCAGTAACTCTTTGCAGAGATGGGGAAGGGACCTGACATGGGGAGAGACAGTTGGGAAGTGGCAGGAAGGTGATGTGAAAATGATTAAGTGGTGATTTGCATACACACCAGCTCCCCAAGATGAGTGTGGTTATCATGTATTGCAAACTTTTACTAGTGAAAAGGGGAAATATTGTTTGCCTGTTTTTTCTATGCAGGTACTGTTTACCCTTCTAAGGTCTCTCCAGTACTGGACACTGAAAACTATTCTTTTCTCTGTCAATGTCGGTCCTTTGATGACTGTTTCCTTTCTCTGTTGTATCATCTCAGTTAATGTATGTATATGAAAACAAGGGATCACATTTGTTATTCTTTTAAAAAGTACTGCTGTATCACTGTCTCCCTTTATAGAGTTACTATTTAATATCAGCTTGTTTTAACAGTAAAAATTTTATAGCTTGTCTCCATTTCTGTCCAACTTTTAATTCTTCATCTAACCATGAAATTCTTGTCAGTGTTACCAATGATCTCCACTATGCTTTACTTCAGTGGCTAACTATCATTACTCAGCCATTGTATCTGTTAGTAGTATTTAGCAGTTGATCATTTCCACTTTTGAAAAAAAATTCATTTCCTGTAGATTATGCGTCTCTTCCATGCTTATACTTGGTCTCCACTGGATCATCCTTCCCTCCATGTTATCTACATGCTTCAGATCCCCAGGGCTCAGTTCTTAAAACTTTTTCCCTCTAGTCTCTAAAGGGTTGGTTGCCTTCCAATGGTTTGGTTCTAGGTATCTAGAAAGTGATCTCTTATTTAACCTGACCTCTGATTTCCAGAATCGTAAGAGCAGCTGTTTCTAGTATTGTCCCGGGTATAGCTAATAGATATCACAAACACAAGTAGAAAGTCAGATTTCTGGTCTTGCTCTCCAAACTTATTTTCACAGATTTCCTATATGAGATATTAAGACTCCATCCTTTCACTGCTTGAGAGTCACCCTTCAGCCGTCTCTTTTTTCTGACAGCTTGCCTTATGTCCATCAGCAAATCCAGTCATTCTATCCCGAAAAGACACCGAAGACATGGCCTCATCTCACATTTATTTCTATGCTAACCAAAGAAATCATCATTTGCAACCTAGAGAAATAGCCTCTGAATTTATCTCACTGTTGTGCACTATTGGCATGCCATCTCAAATTATTGTACCACATGATGCCTTTGTGCAAGCATTTTCATTGGTCTCCCATCTTGGAGTGTTAGGCAAAGTCCTAGGATAACTCTACCATCTGTGTGCTCTATCTTTTTTTTTTTTTTTTGGTACTGGGGATTGAACTCATGACCTCACGCTTGCCAGGCAGGTGCTTAAGCCTCTGAGCTAAATCCCCAGCCCCTGTGTGCTCTATCATGATATTCTCCGCCATGATGCTCATCTTACTGCTACTCCCTACTTCACTCACTCTGAGCCGATGGTGGTATTTCTTGAATGTTTAAAGAGCACACCAACCTCACTCTGCCTTCAGAGTTTGGCTTGATGCTCCATCTGCATGGAGTGTTCTCGTCCATCTAAGGTAGCCAGTCACAGGTCCTGCCTCGGCTTCCTTCAGGTCTCTTCTCCAACATAAACTCATCGCTGAGGTCTTCTCCAAGCACCTCTGCAAAGTAGACTTTTCCATTTCCATCTTGGTTACTCTGAGCCCTTAGTGGCTTTACAGTAGTCACAATCTGAAATGCTGTACATTTTCCTGTTTGTTTTTTAGTTTCTTGGATCTCTTCTTAAAATGTAAATTCTGTAAGGGCAAAGATTTTGTCTGTTTGCTACTCTATCTTCAGTTCCTGGACTATTACATTATCAATAGATTTTTATTGACCCTATACATGAATAGACTTACCACCTTGAAGTACTAAATATAACTTTTTTTTTTAAATTTAAAAGAGAATAAAACAAAAGGGGGCAGTACAGAGCAGATCAGAAGAGGACAACATAGGCAACACAGTACTTTACATTAAGTCAACTGGACATCAACAGTAGCTAACGCCATATCTCTTACTCTGCTATAGTTGAGCATAGTTTCAATTACAATAATATCAAACATAACACAATAGTATAAAGCCATGCATATAGTGAAAGAATTCCAGGGCTTTCTGAACCGAATAACAGAAAATGATCAATGGGTATTATAATATCTCATTTTTGATAAAAAAGAAAAAAATTTGTTTGAACTATCACA